>JAJLUN010000042.1:18150-92269 GCA_030564365.1 Blastobotrys arbuscula | reverse complement strand
GAGGGAGGGGAGGGGAGGGGAGGGGGGTTCAATTTAGACTACCTAATTCAATGTAATCATTATTGCGAATTTGTAGACAAATTTGTTTGTTTATAAACAAATTCTAAAGAAAAACAAAAAAAAATTTAATGCTATATAGAATTCAAACGGTACTGCCGCTACAGCATTTACGTATAGTGATTTGTTTTTATAAACTCTAAACACCAAAAAAACCCAAAACACAAAACAAAAAAAACTTAATACTACAGTAGATCGTATGTGGTGAGAATAATATTTTTAAATAAATATTGGGATCGTTTAATTTCAAAGTATTATTATGCTGTGTTGTGTGTGCTTTTAATACCTTATTACGTTTACTGTACCCATCCTCGAGACCGGTTGATTTTGTAAATAAATAAAAAAAGTGATCAGTACGCCCGCTTGAATGTTATTAATACTTGTAGCTCTGCAGGCAGCAGCAGCCCAGGCCGAGCCGGACCCACAGCTGTAAATAAAACTTACAACCAAAAAGAAACAACCTTCTCTCTCTCCCTTCCGGGCTTGAAGGGCTCGCGTTGCCGTATTAAATATAGCGCACCTACTTTATTAGCATTTCTTTTTCACAGCTGCGCTACGTGCTTGAAAAAAACAAAAAAATAATAAACCTCCAAAAAAAATAACCAAAAACCACTTTCTTCCTTCCTTTCTTTCTTTCTTTAAAATTTATTTGTAACTTTTTCACATCTACCAAAAAACGACCTCCTCTCCAAAGAACCAAATAAAAGAGCTTGTACATTTCGCTCGTTCATATTTACAAAACCATCAACTCTTTTTTATTTCTTTTCATTCTCAATCCGCTCGTTGTCCTTGTTCATTCACTTAATTTTTTTTTTTTTATTTTTAGTAGAACAACATTTCTTGGGTTGTAGCTACAAGGCGCTTAGAATTTTGTTTTGTTTTGTTTTGCCAACAACATTTCGTTTGACAGTGACTATTAGTTTCTGTTGATACCTATTTATTAAGCTAGTCGTGCTATTTCATTTCATTTGTACCGGTTTTTTGGTTCGATTTTGTCAAATTCAGCATTTAGAATTTTTATTTTTTTATTGATACCAGAACGACATTTTCATCATAACATTAGGTATTTTGGATACTAATTAGCACTTTACCATTGGTGTGGAACTTACATTCGTTTATTCAAGTTTTTGGATTACAAGTTTGACAACAACAACATACTTACGGATACGACTTCAATCTATTTATTATCAACCGTGGGTCGTTTCGATTAGTTGAGCATCACATCACCACTTATTGTTCTGTTATTTGATATTTTGATCAAAAAGTGAAAACGGTGTGTGTTTGTTATATTTCTTTTTTTCTTTTCTTTTTTAGATATTTGATTTTGTGTGTGTACCGCCTCCCTCTTATTTAAGAAGCCCGCACGTTTTGAATCTGAATTTTTGAAAAAAATAAAAATAAAAAAAATAAAAGGTTCACCGCCGTCAAATCTCAACCCCCGTTTTATTATTTTCTTATTATTATTGTCAGAGCGGAAAACTAATTCAACCTCCTTTCATCACTTTCTGAATTTTTTTTTTTTTTTCTCACCCAAAATTTTTTTATTTTTTTTCAAGCTGCTATTTTTGGTATTTGGAAAAAACTAAATAACACACAATTCACTTAAAAAAAAAAAAAAAAAATTTCAAAAAACAAAATTAAAAAGGTCACGACGGACTAACAATTGTCTTTATAAAATAATTTATTATTGTCGATTCGGTTTTACTTATCATAATGCATAATCATCGTCAATACCATCAATATCTCCACCAACAACAACAACAACAGCAGCACCAACAGCCATACCCAGTCCACCATCCCCAATTCCCTCAACATGTGCATACACCATCAGGATTAGCAGTTCCTCGTTCGGTATCAACTCCTTATTACCATCATCAATATCGACAACATGGACCAAACTCAATCCCTGCATCTCCGTTCCAACAAGCATATTCTCCTCTAGCATCTCCTATTCCTACTAGTGCATCCTCGGTTCCAATCTCACCACAAGTTCCTCAGTATCCACCATCCAGGCATTCTATTTATCACTCAAATATTGCATATGATGAATTACATTCCAATAATATTAACAATTTACCTCAACCTCCATCCAAGGCTGCTACTACTGCTCCTCCACGATCTCGATCGGCAATTTCGTTGGCTAGTATGAATACAAAGGCTCCTGGTCGGTATCATCGACGAAAGAGTTTGGGGGCATTTGTTGCTGATAAACCTCAACCTCAGCCTCAACCTGAACCTCAGCATCAACCTCAACCTCAGCAACAACAAAAACAACAAAAACAAAAACCAGTGGTACCACCACCAATGCCGACTATGCCACCACCACCAGCACCAACTAGTAATATCAATAATACTAACGGTGCAAACAATGTTGGGTACACTGCTCCAACACCACCACCAGCACCAACTAGTAATACCAATAATACTAACAGTGCAAATAATGTTGGGTACACTGCTCCAACACCGCCACCAGCACCAACTAGTAATACTAATAATACTAACAGTGCAAATAATGTTGGGCACACTGCTCCAACACCAACACCACCACCTTCATCTTCCTCCACTGCTTCATCAACTAACCATTCCCATTCCCACTCTTATTCATCATCATCATCCCCTCAGTCTATTCCTTCTCAACACAATACACCAGTGTATAAAAGTATCAAACGTGAACGAGACGATGGTATGTTTATATATATAAAAAAAAAAAAGAATCAAAAAAAAAAACTAACAAATTTTAGGTATCAAACAAGCTAGTTATTCAACTCGACAAAAGGCGCCACTAAACCCGCCACCACTAATTTTACCATCCGACGTTCGAAGACATTCATTGGCTTCAAACTCTAGCTTTTCTAGATCACCTACTTCATCTCCATCTCCCACTGCTACCCCCAAACCTGAACACGCCAGATCTGGTTCATCTACATCTTTACCAGATCCAAAACCAAAGGGGATCACCAAAAGCTCCTCCATTTCTATGGAAAAGCGGAAACGTGTACACCATCAACCGGCAACATCACCTATTAAGCCGCCAGCGCGATCTAATACTGCACCACCACCAAATAACCAGGGGCCAGCACAATTCCATTTTGATATTAAAAATATTAACAATAATTATAATAGACCAAGTTCAAGGTCTAGTTCACGTTCCACGGCCACTACCCCAGTTGCACACCGACAAGCATTGGAATATCAACAACAAAAGTCGCACGTGCGGCGTCCATCTAATTTGTCTATTAGTACTAATTTGGATGAACCAATAGTTGAAGAACCAAAGATGAAACTTGGCGCACGAATCAGAAAAGCATTCACTTTTGATAAAAAAAATAGTAATAATAATAATTTACCACCTCCATCATCACCAGATCGAGCATCCATCATTTCAATGCCAGCCATTTATAGACAAAGAAAAAAGAGTGTTGCATCCACCAAATCTGCTATTACCCCGAGCGGTGTGCCAGTTAGTCCGGGAGATACAGAAAGTATGGCTTCCATTAGAAGTACATCATCTGGGATTTCATTTTCTAAATTGAAACGAATGAGTCGAGGATTCTTTAGTGGTAAACGTGATGTCAGTGCTCCAGCATCGATTTCATCACCATCTATATATCAATCGCAATCCAAAAGTTTCACATCATCAACTGTACCATTTTTAGGGATCGACAATAACAACAATCGAAATAATACCGTTGCTCAGCCAGTATTGTCCCACTCTGTTGCTGAAGCCGAGATGCCAAAATCCAATGCCAGTATCATGTCGTTGTCTTCTTTGAGTACTGTTACTAATACTAATAATAATACTAATAACAACATTAATATCCCACCTTCACCACCACCAAGTGATAAGGAGAAGGATCAAGTTTGTTATGAGCAAAACATGGAGGATAAATCAACTCGTTATTCTTCAGAAACTGATCCAATTCCTTCATTGACCTCATCCACTGAATCATCTACCAATGATGAAATGGGTGAAGTTTCGGCTGGTGATACGGTATTCCCAAAGAAGCTGGACCTTCTTGCGGTTGAGTCAATTAGATCGTCATTAGAACGAACCAAATCTTTGGAACGAAGACGAAGTCGACGAAGTACCAAAAGTGATAAGAGTGAACGAACGTTGGATGCTACTGAAACTATTCCAAATGCGACAGAAATCCATGTTAATAGCGATGAAGTGGAATCGTTGGCCAACGTTTCTATCAAGGACGCCCCACCTCCAAAGTCTATTTTGAAATCTTTTGACGAAAATGATGATGAACAAAAAGATGATGAAGAACCAATCGAGGAGCTTGCATCTACTGCGGCCAGCTTTTTGAATTTTGATTTGGGCGCTGATTTCAGCTTGGATTTGAATTTTGATAAAGAAGTATTGCCAGAAAAAATTGATAAAGAGGATGTTGAATTAGTAACAGATACTACTGTTAACGAATCACCACCATTACAACAAGAAGTTACAGTTCCAGAAGTATCCCAATCAAGACACTCCAAATCTAGTTCCAAATCCAGTGTCGAAAGTAATACCAACCAACAATACCATTTGCATCCATTGTATAAAAACCGATTTTCCCAAATGGTTCCGTCTCATTCTTCCAACTCGAGCATTTCTTCAGCATCGTTTTTGTCATCACCTCGTAATCGATCCGATTCCAATTCAACAACACAAGCAAAAACAACCAGACGTAAGAAAAACACTGTTACCTTTTCCAGCCGAATTGTTATTTACGATACATATGACGGCACTATTTATGACCGACGTGCAGAATTGGATACTTGTAATCGATTGACACCTACTTTGGCACAACAAATTAAAGAAGACTTGAATAATTTTAAGATGGAAATGGAAATCCACGCAGATTCCAGAATTTATACGCATTTTTATTAAAACATTTATATATATATATCCTTTTTTTTGTTTTCCCAATATACATTTGTATAATTTATTACTCGTAAACTATTTTTTTTTTTATCAATTTTGGCAAGTTGGTGGGAAATAAATAATACTATAAGGGGGGGGTGGTAAAGATCTACAAGCCGCACGGAAATAAGTGTTTACGTCAATAGATGTGACGGCTTAACAAAACAAAACAAAAAAACTGGCGTGGGTTCTGTGGGGACGCCAGAAAAAGTAATTATTTAGGAAAACGCGTTTCAAACCGAACCAGATCTCGATCTAAGGTTTTATGAAGGGTGAGTGATCGTCATAGATCCTCCTTCATTTGTATTGGTTTATCAGCTGGAGGGTTGTACAATATAGGCTTATTAGTGTAATGATGCGATGCAACCACGCGCAAAAAAAAAACAATTTTATTGTTCGACAGGACAGGGTGTACAAGGGTTTGGACAGCAATTTATTAGCCCATAATTTTTTTCAAAAATTAAAAAGCTTAAAGATTCCACCAAATCATGATTGAAAAAACCTTAAAAATTTGGAAAAAAAAAAAAGGCAATTTTTTGTAATAACTGGTACTTAATAGGGTAAAGTATCAGTGCACGAATCGATATTTTTCGGGTACGCCAGTATCCTTTCCGCAATAACTCAGAGCTAAATTCCTGTTAAATTTTATTAAAATATTTAATATACATGTCTAAACCCCCCAATTTGCCAAAAATTGATAAGTTGCCATTAAAGTTTTGTATGGTGGTTGTAGACTAAAAAAATTTCTCTTCTTTTCTTTTTTCATCTGAAAAAATCTTATATTGGGCGTCTATATTTAGAACTGGTGCGGCTGTAGATACATAAGAAATTCGATTCCGATCCGCGTTCATAAGAAAGAAATACAAAAAGAAAATAATAAAAAAAGAGGAAAGGATATATATTGGATTGCGTGCGTTGATAAAAAAAATTTCGCCGTTAAAAGGGATGAACCGCCGGGCTTTAATAATGTAAGTTATGAGAAAGAAAATTATCAGATACTCTAAAAATAGATAGTTTTTGGAATTTTCCATGGTATAATTTTTTTAATTAATTAAATAATTGAAGCACTAAGGAAATGATAATTCGTAGAATTGATGAAAATAGCTAAGAATTTTTTGGAAATCAAACAGAGGGAGGTGAGGAATTGCCGATTGAGCGTTAGTGGTGTAGTAACACGGTATTTAAAAAAAATGACGGCGTTTTTAAACTTTGGGTTGTACACGTTTGGTTCAAGTTTCAGGCGATGCAGCAACACAATGATTTCATTTTTCACTCTGCATTTTATTCATCATCAGATTTTGCTGATGGTATGAAAACTACTCATGTATCAGTTTATGAGGTAAGGGTATAAATTAAACTATATCGCGACGCCGAGGTATTAAAAGAGATGTTTTTATGATTCTGTATCCAAGATATACCACAACATTTATCCATTGGTTGCAATTCTTATCAATTGGGTTCTCAAAAAGTCAATGTGTAATGTTGATCTGTAATGTATTTAGCCGTTAAAATGATGATGAGTTAATACAATTAAGCTTAGGTTCCCACTTTACTTTTAAAAATCTCACCACTTCCCTAGATGTTTCATGTCAGAGATATCGCTGAGATGCTGAGATGTTAAGTTATTAAAGGTATCCTAAAAGAGTTGCTATGAAACACTTGTCGCCATGGCGACAATACACTTGAACAACCAGTGACCCTTTACTAATCAGGCTTCGCGTAACTGTCTATTGGTAATTATCTTGGTTGTAATTGACTAAAAGGCTCGATCAATAGGTTTTATAGCTTAGACAAAGGGACCATAAGTTTATTATTTGTCAATGGCCCGGGTTCGACTTTTAAACCCCGTAATATTAGCTAGCAGTTGGTACATAAAATCTGGTGGTACTTTGAAGGAAAAAAAGAAAAATTAAGCAATCTTAGACAAACATGTGCTTTCACGAGGGTGGTGTTCACATTTTTGAAACCTCCTCAATAAAGTGTAAGACTACTTAATGTTTGTTCAGCGAAACATTTTCGTCAATTTAGACTGCATACAATTGACTGATACATTTTGGTATACAACGGAGTCAGAATCAGCTGAAATATTGCAGCCTTGGAATAAGCTTATGAAAAAAAAAAAAAAAAAAAACCTGAGACGGGGTAGTATCGGGTAGCCACAGAACGCAATTCCAAACGAAAAAAAAAAAAGCTCCCCCCCCCAAATTTAAAACTTAAAATTACGCGGCTGCATCCAGCATGCTTATTTTAGCGCTAGCAGCAGAAGGAAATTTAATACGAGCGTATTAATTAGTTGAATTTAGTAGAAAAGTTGAGACCGTTAACAAGATATTGCAAAACGCTAATAAGAGTTTCACAAAAGTATCAACATTAAGAAACTTGAAAAAGCCAATTTTTGGGAGTTTATGTGTAGACTATACAGTTGGAAAAGTTTAAATTTGAAACCACATGAACTGCGGCGGAATAAGCTTGTCGGTTCGTAGCCGCAATTAAAAATTAGTGTAAAAACGTAACGTTAGTACTATCAGCGTAGTTTAATTGAGTTGAGTTTGAAACTGATTGATCGTAATGGTATTCAGATCTTTGGAGTTAATCCTCTGCTTGAATATATGCATGAAAGACACGATTCTGCACGCATACAAAATTTCACTGCACTCTTGTCAACGACATTTAAATCACGCACTGATAAATAAAAAATGGTGTTTAGTGAAACCTAAAACCAATTGTGTTCAAGTTAAAATTTTATTAAAGCCTCAAAATAACGGTGCTACCGTGCTTAAATGCTTGTGGAAACTATCGTTGAATAAATTTTATAGGAACCCCACCAGCTACACTTGAAGTCAAAGCAGCCCTCTGCTTAATTGGTCCTAATCCCCCTATTTCCTCAATATCATCAAACTTCTGGCATAATCTTGTCAATACAAACGCTGCTTCCGTTAATGCAAAGCTCATCCTTGACATATTCTGGGACCGCCATTAAAGGGGATAAACTTCCACGATATCGCCTGAGCTGGTAGATTATCCCACCGTTCAGGTTTAAACTCTGCTGCATCTTTGCCCCAAAACTTTTCATGACGATGTAATGTGTATGTATGGTATTGAACAATTGTACCTTTAGGGGTATATACTGGTTGCGATTCATCAATACCTCCTCCTTTTGGTAACATTGTATTTTTATTTGCTTGTCTGGAATTAATTGGAACCACTGGGTATAACCTTAAAACCTCGTTAATAACATTTTGAACATACTTACATCGTTTCAATGAGTGGAATGTAATGTTACCTGTACCCTCACCAAATTCATTCAACACTTGTTGTTTAAGTATTTTCCAAACATGTTTATGTCGTAGCATTAATGCGAAGCAAAAACTTAACAAGCTAGCAGTGGTATCCCTCCCTGCTAACAACACCGACATTGCCTGGTCCCGTAACACCACTTTGTCCTTAACCGTTTTGGACAATTCTTTCAAAAATACATAATCATTAGGATCGCTATCATTATTTTTAATGGCCAAATCCACATAATAATTGATGAATTCATGACATTTTGAAACTGCGTTGCGATATTCTCTACTATCCACCAACCAGTATAAATCCTCCGCTACTGATCGATATAGCAGATATTTTTGGGCAATTTTAAAACTGGTGGCAAAAGTATCTGCCGCATGTGCTTTCTTTTCACTCAACCCCGATCCATCACTTAGACTCATTGTCGACTCACCGAATAAAAATTCCGTGGCAGTATCTAGAGTTAGTTTAAAAAATAATTGTTGAATATTGCAAGAACAATTTGAATCAATAATCTTTTCAATTAATCTATCACAATGATAATCTAACGATTCCAATTGTGAGATTCGTTGAGTGGAGAACTGCGGTCGTAACACGGCTCTAGAATGTTGCCATGCTATACCACTAAGGGTAAAAATCCCATCACCCATTAGCGGTTGGAACTGATCATGTCGAGATGCTAGATCAAAGTCTTTAAACTTTAGAGCTAGAATAGTTTTGATATTTTCTGGTTCAATAGTATTTACCAATGTTCTTCCTAACGATTGCTCTCTAAAAGTTAGAGCATTATGATTCAAATATTGTTGTTGAGTGTATTCATGAAATTGGTCATGGTAATAACTTTGGGCAAACCTGATAAGCGCCGGAATTCCAAAGGGTACGGAAGACTCGTACTCTCGAGGTGCAGTGCAGTTATTTTTGTATTGTAGATATTTGAAATAGAGTTCATTAAAGTAATCGTAAATTAACCGAATTACAGGTAAGCAGAGTATTATGAGTAGCCACATTATAACTAATTTATAATGGAAGGTAATAATGTCAAACACTAGGTTTTTTACTACGCGCTATATACAAGCTTTAAAATATAGTGATGCGCTATATAAACTCAGCCGCATCATCACTTTTCAAAACAAAAATAAAACAAACAAAACAGGTTAGTGTAAATATATATATGCTAGGTTAACTATTCATCATCTTCCTCCTCACCCCACTCCTTCAATCTTGACGCAACAATAATTTCTATAACCACAATAATTACCATAATCCACCATGCAAGCCCAATAATACCAACCTTAACCCCCAATGAATAAATATTACCTAAAATAAATGGCCCAACGCATCTCGCCAACGAAGTAACCGATTGCGTCAAACCTTGTACTGTACCCATCACTTTATACGACGGAGCCGCGTTAGTGATTAAAACCCCCATTGGGGGGATGGTAAACGTTCTCGCCATGATACAAAGACCAGCTAATAATGCAGACAATACAATTGCATTTACCCCATCTGGGGTAGTGACTAAACGCAAAAACGGCATTGCAAAATACCCAATTGGGAAGAGGTATAGAGCTCGTTTGTGAATACCTGCGTTGCCGATTTTGGCAGCTAATCGTGGATAGACACCAAGCTGGAGGCATATCCCTATAATACCTAGTGCAGAAATTACAATGCCGATTTTAAAGCTAGAAAGGCCCAAACCACCATTGAACATTAGTAAATTTTTGTAAGAGGAATCGTCCATTCTAGGAGTTGATAAGAAAATTGGTAGTAATTGCATGAATGATGGAGCATGGATCATTAAAATGAAATATGCAATCAAAGTGATTCGAACTTTGTATGTTAATATGTATTTTAGTGAAGTATCTGGCTTATCAGCTGGCTCATTATTGTGTTGGTGTAAACTACTTTCAGGCTCGTAATCATAATCGTGAATATCAAATGAGGTTTCGTTTTGTGAAATAGGAACATAATTAGAACTACCAAAAATTCGTTTGATTCGTTTGCCAAGCTTAACCCCCCAATCTTCACCATAAGGTCTGAATAATACCGATTTAGCGGTCCCTGTCTCTTCAATAAATAATAGCACCAACGTTGCAGAAAATATTAACAATGGCATCAAAATCACATTTGGCAGCAAATAAGGAAATCGTTTAAACAATTTTGAATTTCCAAACACCCCCGGATAATTTTCAACTGGGCTTGCCAAAAGCCCTCCCAGAATTGGCCCAATAATCATACCCAAATTCATCGTCATTGGCATAATTGCAAAGGCTCTTGTTTGATATTCTTTATGATCAACTACCAACTCTGCCACAATAGTTCTAATCACTCCAACATTACCATTCAAAAGCCCCATTAATACTCGTGCTAGTATCGCCATATAAATATTCTGTGCCGTGCCCAATACCAATATTGATAATGTTGTACCTAATAATCCTAATATTAAACTGATCTTTCGACCAAACCGATCTGAAAACCTACCCCAATATACTGAGGTTATTGTTTGACCTAGAGGGAACCCGGCCACAACTATTGTACTTAGCGATGCAATTTTGGAAGGATCCTCATAGCCAAAATCTTGAATCATGTAGTACAAGTACGGTGAGATTGATGAGTAAGCTATCGGTTCAAAGATACGGCACGCTGCCAGCATTAATATCCGGCCTCTATGGGGGATCGTCCAATAGCTCGGTGATTTGTCCTCGTTACTATTATTGTTATCATTATCTGGAGCCATTAAATCTTGCTAAATATTTTTCAACTTACCCAAGATTTTATTAACTTTTACGGAATTATGAATGTTTATATATGAAAAGCACAAATACAAAATAAAAAAATGCACTCATAGACTTATGCCGAATGTTTCAGTCGGACCCCGATATTCGTGAGTTTTAAGCTGTATGGGAATGCCTTGCTGCGATCGGATGCTTAGTTAGCCGATAACAGCTTTAATATTTATTGAAACTTTTTATAATCAATTAATCGCGCTCCGATAAAGATTTGTAATAGTACCATTATAGTCATCAGCCACCATGCCAATCCAACGTATCCAATATTAACCCCCAACGCAAAAATATTACCAAAAGTTATCGGCCCCACTGACCTGGCAAGACTCATGCATACCTGTGCCAACGAATTAACTGTAGCTAGTTGTCCCTCAGGGGAGGCGTTAGTTAATAAGACTTCTAGACCTAATAAACTGAAAGAAGTACCGATCGAGGCACCAAATGCGATTAAAGTTGTGCATCCAAAGATTAGAGTTGCGCTTGATGATGGTAAGAATGATAGATAAGGGATAATAATATAGGATAAATAGCCTAATAATGTCATTCTATGAACACAAAGGGTTCCAAAAGTCCGTGCGGCTTTAGCATAGAACAATAGTTGTGCCAACCCGGCAGTTAATCCGACTATTGTTAGAGTTAAACCGATTTGAGAAGATGGCAACCCCAACCCGCCATTAAATTTGACTGGATTAGTGTGGGTATTATCCATTCTTGGCGTTGATAAAAAAATTGGTAAAAGTTGCATCCAAAATGAACCGTGTGTAAACATTAGGGTGTAGCTGATAAGAATCATCGTCACTTGTTTGGTCAATGTGTCTTTAATAGAACCTGTATTTGCTCTTTGTTGTTCAACAGATATTAATGGTTCCAATTCATCGCTACCATTTTCTATCTCCCTATACCACCAAAGTTGGATCCGTTTACCTATTTTTAACCCCAAATCTTGATCCTTTGGAAGAAGTACTGTTTTTTTAACATGAGTCTCTTCAACAAATAAAGTAATACCAATAATGGCAATAACCAATAACGGAGCACATACCAAATTTGGCAGTAGATAAGGATATTTAGCAAATAATACAGAGTTTCCAAAAACCGATGGGATATTTTCAACTGGTTTTGCCAAAAACCCAGTAAACATTGGTCCCAATGATCCAATGTTCATCGCAATAGGTAACAATGTGAACGCATGGCTCTGATACTGTTTATGATTTGCAACCATTTCTCCTACCATTGTACGTAAAATCGCCAAATTACCATTCAACATACCTGCAACAAACCTTGTACCAATGGCCATATAAATACTAGTAGAGAAACCAAAAGCGGTAGTACAAATTAATACCCCAAACAATCCAACCAGTAAAGCAAACTTTCGACCATAATGATCAGCAATTTTCCCCCAAATCATACCAGTAAAAACCTGACCTATAGCAAAACTTGACAAGATAAATGTACTTAGAGATGAGATAACCGATGGAGAGTCATACCCAAAACTCTTGACCATATAATACAAATAAGGCGATACTGATGAGTATGCGACAGGTTCTATACCTCGACATAGTGCCAGTAAAAATATTTGACCCCGTTTTGGGAGTGTTCTATACGACGGTGTCGTCATTTTCGGGGTTACAAATTGTGGACGTCAGAAAAATAAGGAAATAAAACTGAACCGCGTAGAAAACATGCGTGCTGGACAAAAATTTTGAGAAAAAAAGAAAATATGTCATTTCTTGTCTGTGCTGTAATGGACAGAAAATATATGAGCCGCATCAGATGCGAGAAAATCTATATAGTATACAAATAAAAATACCAAAAACCAAACTTAACTTTCTATATTTTTAACCAAAATTTCATGAACCATTTTTCTTCTAATTTGAGGCATATCTTTCTGATTAAACGCAAAATCCCTCTCCCTGGACAAAACTTCCACCATTTTGCAAGTAAAAACCCCACAATCGGACCCATTGCTTTGTTGTGGACAATCTAATTTATCGCAAATTTTATATCCATCATATTTTTGCTTATACTCGTCAATCTTCCCAGGATCTAATTTATCCGATTCAGAAATCATATATTCTTTCAGAAGTTCTAAAGTTGGAGTACCATACCCACCCATTGAATCAAAGAATTGAAACTTTTTCTCTTTATTATTAATTACAGCCAAACACCAATGGGTATTCGATCTATTGATTGGGACAAAGATATAATCCAATTTTCGAACATCAATCTTTTTCCGTTTAGCCCATCTGGCAACACCTTGATAACCTCTCGGTCCTTGTAAGGTTGTGAAAAAATGTGTACTAAAAGCAAAACTTCTACCCTGCTGCCGTTCAGTTACCATGTTTAAATAATAATCAATAACATTATCATTCAACCATTCTCCATCTTTTAACGTCTTCAGATCATGTCCACTAATCTCAATCTTATATCCAGTAGCCAAAACTTTCGAACTTGGTTGTCGCCATACTTGTTGTTGAATCTCTCGAGCTCTATCAACTGGTAAAGGTTTGAAAGGATGATCTTTTGGTTTACCAGCTGGTTTAGTTTTCAACAAATCAACTTCTTTTTTAACTTGTTTATGACGTTCCACAATTTCATCATACTTCTTTTTTCGATCCTGCTCATTTAATGACGCAGTAGGGTATTCACGTTCAGCCCATGCTTGAGTTTGGATTCTAGCCTCCCGTTCCCTCTCTCTTTCTATTCTATCCCGTTCTTGTTTAATAACAGTCAATGATGATGTTCTGTTATACCTTGATTGTTTGAAACGCGAAAATGGAGTACGTGTAGGTTGTGAGTTGATCAAATCATATTTCACTTCAATAATGTCATCAATGGGCGGTTTATATGTACCCAAGCATGATTCTTTAAAACTCGAGGCCCAATTATTCTGATCACTTACCGATCGTTGATTATCATTATTATTATTATTATTAGTAGTAGTAGTATTAGTATTTTTGAATAGAAAGGATGTACCATAGCCAGTATTGTTTTTAATACCCGGAGTAACAGGGGGACTGAAATCAATTGATTTATTTCGAATTAATGGTGTTAAAGTTCGTGGAGGTGTATCGACATCCATTGGGTCACAATTATTATTTTTTGGCGTAAATAGCCCTCCACTTGTTTTGACTTGTTTTGGTGTTCTGTTATTGTAGTTATTAATGGTATTATTGCTCATTGCAGTTTTCAACAAATTTGGTTGTTTTCTGGTAACCTCTTTCATATTAACACGTTCGTTTTTGTTCACTTCCTCCAATAACTCATCTAATGGAGGTTCATTAGTATTCTTACTCGGTGTGATCCCCATTGGTTGATTATTTGTTCTAATGGGTGCAGGTGAAGTGGAATAAATAGGTTTTGGTAAAAATCGATCTTCTACTCGATCTGTTTTAAACTGAGGGTATAAGACACTAATATCGTCGTCGATTCTCTCTTCTTCAACCTCGATCTTTTGCCGTTTATTATTATAGTCCTCTTCAGTTTGTAAATAACGTGTAATGTTATCGAATACAAGCCGAACTCCGGAAAATACTACTGATGCGGTGGTGGCTATAAGTTTGGTCGAACCTTCCTTGACCCAATCGAGTGTATCACCTTCGTCGTGGTCGAACTGTTCCAAATCGTCCTCTTGGCCAGTGTCTGCTCTAAATGAATCTGTAAATGCTTCAACAAATGGTCGTTTCATCGTAATTTGTGGAGTTTTTTTTTTTAATTATGATGATTTGAACCAGTTGCACATTTCTGACTAGAGTAGTGAGGACTTCAATATAGTTTAAGTAATAAAAACAACTGAAGCGATTTTTTTTTTTTGGCGAGCGCTTAAAAATTTTGAATTTTTAGGCCGTTTATTATTTTGTTTTTACACGCATGGAATATATATAATAAAAAAAAAAAAAAACCAATTCCTTACCGATCGGCTTTACAACGCCGTGAATCGTTAGGCCGGGTAACTGCCAGTAATCGAATTTCACCTTAGTACAATATGTTTAAAAATATGACATTTGGTTACAAATAGGTAATACTTTTTTAGATTTTTAGTAGCATTTTGTAAAATAATATTTATTACCAGAATATCTATTAGTATAAGTTTGAATTGATTGTGGATGGAATAAATACGTGCTGACAAGACGCTAATTGTCGCGGCGTGAAAAAAACATTCTTCTCCCATCTTCACAAAAAAAAAAAAAAACGCGTTAAAAGCTAATTAAAATTATCACATCACAAACTAATTGTAATAATATCTATCACCAATGACTGATGAAAATAGTTATAGACTACATGATGCCAATGAATCTAGGAAAATTCGGAAAATAGTCCGTGGTCAAACTCAAAGGGTTCATGATGATAGCTCCAAAAGTTATACCATACTTAACGACTCACTTGTGAAAGTTAATCATCAACTTGATAAATATGACAGAGTTACTGAAATTCTTGAAGACTCGGAATATCGTGTTACAGCTACGCAAAAGGTAAGAAAAAGGCTTCAAGAAGTTGGAGGTGCAGATACAATCAATTTTGAAAGATTTACCGAACGAATAAAAAGTGCATACTCTAGGTATCATTCAGATGAGGATTCTAATGATTTCAAAAGTCACATTACTAATACTGCATTAAAATTAAGAGGATCAAACTATTCAGTACCCTCATTAGATAATATGATTGCATCTATGGATAAAGTCAAAAAAGTTATCCAAAGAAGACAAAATGAGCGGTTGAAATTCGATGCCAGAGCTCAAACACAGCCACAAAAAGTTCAAGCAGAGGATATGCAACAAGGGGCCAACCTTCAAACGGCAATAATTAAGGGGATTTACCAATTTGCAACTCATTATATAAATCAGGCTGAAGATGGCCAAGACCGACCAAGTATCCCATTATATCAATTTATCATCAATCCGCAACATTTTAATCAGTCAGTCGAAAATTTATTTTATCTGAGTTTTTTGGTTAGGGATGGTAGAATTGGGGTTTATGTCGATGAAGGTGAACCAATGCTTTATAAAAACGACTCCGGTGAAGGACGTGGCCACGATAACGCAAGAGCTAATCATATTTCTTTGGATTTGGAACAAGATGCGGCCCAACAATTGGCCGAAATTTATGAGTTGGATACACCAATGCTCCCCACTCGAATTTATGATAAAAATCATAATATTACTAACATTGATGATTATGATGTTGATGTTGATGTCAGTGATGTTGAAATGGAAAATGAAGATGAAGATGAAGATGAAAAAAAATAAAAGAAAAAAAAAAAAAAAAAATCTCTATTTACTAGTAATCCAACAATCTACGTCTAATAATCCGTTAATTGGCCATTTGGCAATCGATAATGATGCCAAATCGGTGGTATACCCGGCTTCGTATAATTCTATACCTGCCCAGCCGATCATTAAAGCATTATCAGTACACCATTTTGGATCTGGGAAATGAAAATTAAAGTTTGGCAACTCATGTTTCAGTCGATCTCTTAAATGTTGATTAGAAGCCACACCACCTGCACAAACAAAGTCCATCCCATCGACATTATTTTGGCCAGCTGTTAACTTAACTTTACTAACCAAATGATGGAAAATCGCATTCTCAATTCTTGTTGCTAGTTCTTTCTTGTTGGTTAAACTCAACTCAGTCATGTCATTATTAAAATACAACTGTGCATTACGTTTAACTGCTGAGATGAAAGGTGCAAAAGAGAATGCTGGTATATTAACTCTACCCTTTTGATTTTGCATTGGATTTGGAAAAGTCACTTCATCTGGTATTGATGGTTCGTCATCAAATTGCGTGTCAATTAAATTTTCCATCTCTCTCCCAATAGCAGTACCTTTCAATCCCATTTCTCTACCACATTTATCCAACATATCACCAATGGCAATATCTACAGTATTGGCCAAGACACGGTGTTGATCTATTGATTCGCTCAACACAAACATAGTATGGCCACCACTTGCCAATAAACTGACAAACGGAAACTGCGGACTACTGCCACCCGTGAAGAATCTAGCAGTCAATAAATGGCCTACCATGTGGTGAACGCCTACTAACGGTACTTGCCATGCGATTGCCAACCCTTTGGCCAGATTCAACCCTGCAGATAACGACCCCATCATGCCGGGGCCTCGAGTTGCGCATACCAGGTCTGGCGGCGTATTAGTTAATCCGTTTCGTTGAAGAATTTTCTGTACAATGGGAGCCAAACTTTTTTGATGGTGCCGTTTGGCCTCTGTCGGAACGATACCGCCCGTATGTGTATGATCCAAAGTTTCCACAATGTGGTCTATAAGAATTGGATTTCGATTTGGAGGCCGGTCTATTAATGCTACTGATGCATCGTCACACGATGATTCGATGGCTAGTACGTGGTAATTTTTTATAGCATAATTTAGTCGTGGTATTTTAGCTGTTGATCTGGGTATTTTTATTCTAGATAACATGCTTAGATCGATCTGGAATTATTTTTTTGAAAATTTCATTGAAATTTCATTGATGATGAACAGAATCAAATATTATGAACGGCACTGAAATTTGGAGAAAAATTTCACCTGCGGGGTGAAAAAAAATTTCCTCGCGTGCGCACTAATAAGTTCACGCGTAAACAAGCCATTTTATTTCATTTACGTTATATTATATCGTGTCACAGTAGTGCACGAAAAGTTGAACATGTTTTACTCAGAGTGCCTTAAAGTGGTGTTTAAGAAGCATCCAACTGATATTTATCAGTGCTAGATTGATATGGCTCATGTAAGCTTAAATGGATTAAACAATTCGTTGCTTGGGGGGAGAAGAAGAAGTGGAAAACAATGTTCCACATTTCTTTATAAGTTACTTGTAAATTTAAGGATGCTGAAGTAATAATTTATGCTAATTTTATGATATAATTTGTTAATAATGTATTAGAATGCCTTGTGTGTTGTACGCTTCTGCAACGCTCAAAACTTTAAGTTTAATATCTGAAAGGAGTGTCTCATCAATCCCATCGTTGTTGCGCTAAGAACTATTTTATGCCACTAAATAATTATAACCCTTTAATATTTTACCCCCTTTTGGCAATAATTTCATTGGCCGAATATCGTATATAATTAGTCTAAAGGAAAAGAAAAAAAAAATCAATAAAAGTATAAGCGATTGTTGATAAAATGATGCCTTGGTTAGTAGTACATGTATTATTAGCTGCATGGATGGTCAATTCATGGCTTTCCATGGGCCGGAGAACGGACGAGGTGGAAATTAATATATTTTTTTCTTTAAGCGGGTGTTCCCGCTTCAACCTGCAGGAATATCGATAAAAGTCGCGGCTAATGTGCTCACTTGAGAAACCCTGCCCGCTGCTTTTTTGTTGATTGTTATTATTCAACTATAAAAAACCACCACTTTCCCCTCATTTTTTTTGGGTTTTTTTTTTTAATTACAAATTTCAATCAATATAAAATAAAAATGTCTTTACCTTTAGAACAAGAAATCGAATTACCAAACGGTTTGAAATATAAACAACCTTTGGGTTTATTTATCAACAACGAATTCGTTGCTTCTAAAAATGGCAAAACTTTTGAAACAGTCAACCCAACCACTGAAGAAACTATTTGTAAAGTTCATGCTGCTGATTCAGATGATATTGATGTTGCAGTCAAAGCTGCTCGAAAAGCATTCCAATCATGGAGAAAAGTACCAGGTTATGAACGAGTTAAACTATTAAACAAATTGGCCGATTTGGTTGATAAGGACCGTGAGTTGTTATCTTCCATTGATGCCTTCGATTCAGGTAAACCAAGACAAACCAACTGTATCCCAGATATTGACGAATGTGTTGATGTTTTGCGATACAGCGCTGGTTACGCTGATAAGGTCAATGGCCAAAAAATTGAAACCCACCCGGGTAAATTTGCTTATACTACTAGATACCCATATGGTGTCTGTGCACAAATCGTTCCATGGAACTACCCAATTGCCATGGCTTCTTGGAAGTTGGGCCCTGCCTTAGCTACCGGTAACTGTGTTATTTTAAAGACTAGTGAGGTCACTCCATTGTCTATGTTATATTTCTGCAACTTGGCTAAAGAAGCTGGTTTCCCACCAGGTGTTGTTAATATTGTGTCTGGTTTGGGTGCAGAAGCCGGTGCCGCCATGGCTTCTCATATGGATATTGATAAAGTTGCATTCACAGGTTCTACTGCTACCGGTAGATTAGTTATGAAGGCTGCAGCCAACTCTAACTTGAAAGCCGTTACTTTGGAATGTGGTGGTAAATCCCCAAGTATTGTTTTTGATGATTGTGACTTTGACCAAGCTGTTAAATGGTGTTTGAATGGTATTATGTATAACATGGGACAAATCTGTTCAGCCACTTCAAGAATTTATGTTCAAGATAATATTTATGACAAGTTTATTAAAGCTATTGCTGAAGAATCAAAGAAAACTGCCAAGATTGGCAACCCATTTGATGACAATGTCGAACATGGCCCACAAGTTAACAAACAACAATTCGATAAAGTTTTGGATTACATTAAACAAGGTAAAGAAAGCAAGGCTAAATTAGTTTTGGGTGGTAACCGATCCGGAGACAAGGGTTACTTTGTTGAACCAACAATCTTTGCTGATGTTGAAGAAGAAGAAGCTATCATGAGAGAAGAAATCTTTGGTCCTGTTGTTTGTATTTCTAAATTCTCTACCGATGAAGAAGCAGTTCAAAAAGCTAACAACACTATGTACGGTTTGGGTGCAGCAGTCTTCACCACCAACTTAAACCGAGCTCATGAAATCGCTGATGAAATTGATAGTGGTACCGTTTGGGTTAATAGTTCAAATGATACCGACATTCGATTACCATTCGGTGGTTTCAAACAAAGTGGTATTGGTACCGAATTGGGCTCTTATGGTATTGATGTCTATACTAAGGTTAAGGCTGTTCATGTTAACTTGGGCAACAAACTTTAAACTATTTAACTTATGGAGTAGATAGATTTTAATTTATTATTTCTTCGCAAAAAATAAAAATAAAAAAATTTTGAATTTTATAAAATATATCGCCGCATTAAATGCGGCGTTTTTTTTTAAAAAAAACAAAATTATTATCCCAATACTAATTACAAAAAAAAAAAGGTTCTTAGGCGCGCTGCGTGGGTAGTAATTAAGAATTATTAGTTTTATTAATTAAGTTAATATATTGTAGGCTAAATTAACCTCCCAGCTGAGTTGTATTCAATATTGAAATAATCCAATGGTATAAATCCTTCATAATCCATTTGTTCATAATACTCCGCCAATGCATCCAAATAACTAGTTCTAATAAATAATGCATTATTATGTGTATCAACAACCCAGTATCCAAATCCTTTAAGATATAATATATTTGAAGAATGGCATCTTCGTATAAGATCGTTGGGGAATCCATAGAATTTTACATCAAAACTGTCCAAATCGATTATCAGAATTGTATCACCTTCCAACGTTAATGCAACTTGGTTGGAATAGAATCTATTTATACACTCTACTCTGGTGCTGACGGGGAGATTGACAACTTTCTGCCAGTTTTGTGGGTCGCCTGCTTCACCAGTCATCATGGACTCCAAAGAGATTACAAAGAGTCCATCATTAAAGACATTGAAAAAGTGAGTTTGTGTGATGAATGTGGCGTTTTCCCAGCCACAATACGGCATTGATGATACTGGTGTTATTATTTCTCCTGACCATGCGTTCAATACCGAGTAGTTGTTATTTCCTGTCCGAAAAATGTATGGCTCCACATAATGCAATGCTTCAGTGAACGGGTTACACTTATCAAACGAGAAATGTTGATGATAAATGGTATCGTGGGAGTTGGATAATACGGCAGCCTCAATAACATCTTGATTGTTGTGAGTACTATGATATAATAACATTTTCGAGTTCGGCGATCCGTATAAATAATTAACTTGTTGAGATGCTAAATTCGAGCGGGATAAATTGAATGGTTCATCTTGAACACTGCTTGAAGGAGAAGTTTGATCCACTTTTACCATCCGGGTACTAAAATCAATTATAACTTTCCTCGAATGGTCTTTGACTGATGCATATAAATATTGATCCATTTGAACTGGAAAGTCGTTTGAAAAAGATGGTTCACTTGGTAAAACCATTCTAATGTTTTTGAAGCTTTTTGGAATTTTGTTAACAAACGGTAGTTCCATATTATCGAAGTTGTAATCAAAATGATATGAAGATAGTTTAGCTACCGAATTCAGAACTTTTTGATATTGTAAGATAGTAGTATACATCTGCTTGTTGGTAAAATCAATCAACCGGTTGGTATTTTTAATTGGGTTTATCGTTAGGTACCCAGTATCTGTTTGTATCAATTCTCGAAAATACCTGTTGACTTGACTTAGAGTTATCACGTCCTGAATCGTTAAGTATTGACGAATTGAATGCTGAATTTCAAGAGGAACTTTCGCCAACATTGTGGACTTATCATTAGTATGATGACAAGTTGGTTCTGTATAAATATTGTCATTTTTAGGTATAGATTGATGGTGCGCACTGATCGGGTAAAGCGACAATGTTTCTATCATTGTTCGATCCATCATACATACTGGCTTTGTAGATCGATATGTTATATTTGGTTAAATGGTGCCACTGCGCTGATAAAGTATATGAAGAATATATGTCAAAGGAATCCAAAAGAGTGTTAATTAAGGAGGCTTGATAAAAACACGATCAAAAGAATGTGATCAAAGTTTGTCCGCCGATTTGTTATTATTATTATTAAATTTTTTTTTTTTTAAAAAAGGTTGAGCACGGTATTGAATTAGTTTTAGCTAACCAGCAATTGATAAAGTGGATAAAAGAAAAACGTGGTAAACGAAGGGTTCAACAGCTTTTTATATATTAAAACTTATGAAAGAACAATCAATATCGAAATAGAATGGAAATTATTTTATATCATGCATTAGAACAAGACAAAAGATACCCAATAGACAATGTTCTTCCTTCTCCGATCTGCAATTGTTAATTACATTGTATCTGGATGCATAGATACCCTAGGATATTAAGGCCTTAATTTCTTTGCAATCCAATGCCCTTTCTTTAATTATCTGTCAAAAAATCCAAGAGAAAGGAAAGAGTGCTCGATTGATGCATGAAAGGTGCATGATACATAAAAGACCTACGTCTGCCAAACAAACATTATTACATTGATGATCTCTAGCAATTTAAATATATGTTTTCTTTATTTGTTTAGAATACAAAAAAAAAAAAAAATTACCACCAAACTCATCTATAACTTATGGACGGATACTAAGAGTATAATAAGCGATTCATGAGGGCCTGAACTACTTTATTATTTACGTGAGTAGGTGGGATCAACTGGAATTACGCCTAATCAAGATATCTATCATTCATATCACTGATGCATTGTTTATCCCTCGAGACCTTTCAAGTTTTATGTCGATCGGCTCACCCCCGCGTCAGTGGTGCATAATAACAGGGAAAAAAATTTTAAAAAACAAAAAAAAGGGGAAAGCCCATAGTGTTTCACCTCGAACCTTTTCCATTTCGAGGTCTGTTTATTAATTAATGTTCGAAACTGAATCTTCTCTGTATGCACATGTAGTACTATTGTAGTTGACATCTTATAGTTGTTTGATAAAGAAACTTCTCATTCTCCAGGATTTTTTTAGCTCAAGACTTTTTTTTTTTCATTAGCCGGCTCGCATTTCTCGGGTGGCTGGCCAAGGGTATGCCCAAATGAAGAAAATCATCAACACCACTTCGGGGTTTGCGACCTTTTTCTGTTCTTTTAAACATACCTAAATAATAACCATATCTGCTCAGTAATTAACCTTGAACTCAACTGTTCTCGAGTAAGCACGGCTCAAAAAAGCCAACAAATACTCAGAACATGCGTGAGAGGATATTTTTACCGCATGGTCAAAACATAGCCTGTTTACACTCTGCAGCTGCATTTAAATTAAGTCCAATTAATCCACTGAAGTCAAAAACAAACAAACAAACGCTCTTTTTGCGGCGTATGATGTGTCTAAGCTTACTGATCGACTATTTGTGAGCTGTAAGACAACTTTGTGTAATCATTTCAATATTAGACATGGAAAACATTTTTTTACAAGAACTTGCATGGATCGTGCATTGCATCTTACACACTTAAACTTTGCGCTTACCTTAAGCTTGTAATGGGAAAGTTTGTTTTTTGTCTATTTTCAATACGTCTCTACCACACTTAAATTTGAACCGTGCATACTAAAAGGGGGTGGGTGGTGACCTAAATGGGGAAGAAACAACTTTGGGATATGATATCAAGATCTGATGTTGGGATCTTTTTTCTTTCTTTTTTTTTTTTTCTTTCTTTTGATTCAAATACTGCCAGATGCAAAATCTAACAAGCTAGAACCAATATATACAAAGTCTCTTTGTTACGCGTATTATCGATTGTGCTTCTAATTATCGATGCGAGTGTACTCGGTGAACAACACTGGATTGATTTTCAAGCAACATTTTAAGGCACCTAAAAATCAAAATAAAATTATACGTGCTGTACATGTCATGTTTCCTGTAGAAAATTTTTTCAAGATGGTTATTTACAACCTCAAGTACTTGTCAAAATGCTGTAATATGTCAGAACACAGCCTGGAATCGCACATATCAAGCACGGAGCCAACAGAGCAAAAATACAAGCAGCTAATATAGTATATTAAGAACAAGAACTTTATAGCATTGATGTAGCTTGGTAATACTAATTAATACGATAAACGTAAGCATGGTATAAGAATATTTGGGACAAATAGAATTTTTTTGTTGTTGTTGGGTTACTTTATGTAATCTTTAATTGCATTTATACTGCACACCCGGGATCGCATGCATATTTATTGTATTTTGACTTTTGCATTTTCGGATCCTGTTCAATTTAGTTTTGAATCTTTAAAGACCAATGAGTTCCATGGTCGAAAGATGCCATGTGATTTGTTGGGCTCTTTAAACAATTAACAATTTATAGCTTCATGAAAACTAAAATTGATAACTTATAATATTGATAAATGAGCTGATCAAATGATGTCTGGGGTGATGGCGATAGAATGATACAAATATTTATGATACTACACCACTATAACAATACACGTTAGATCTCCGATATCGATAGTGTATTAAGCTGTTAGCGAGATAGATCGAGAACTTATATATATTGATTATCCTGGTATATGTAGAGTGTGCGGCTTTTTAATATACTCCTTATTTCTTGACAAACATTTTTTATTATAATCACCAAAACACTCTTTCTTTATTATCTGATCTGGCTGAACCGAAGCATTTAATAGTCCACCTCAATAGATTCGTGTCAGCCCGATAACTTGCTCTCCCTGTACAATCATGATTGCTCATTGGTCGTATTGCATGCTCGAGGCGAAAAACGCCATAGCCTTTTGGCTTCCGACGGAGATCTTAGCGCGCAATAATGAGCCAGCCGGATATTAATAATATTTCTCCCCACCCCGTAAGTTCTCATAAATTCTCAAATTGTGAAATTCAAATTCATTCACTGTAACCTTTTTTTTTTTCTTCTTTCATTTCAACTGTTTAAAAAAATGATTGATGTTAAAAACTTAGCGTATGTATTCCCAGACAACACTGTGGGGATCCATCCAACTAGCTTCACCCTCCCAACAGGAAGCCGAACCCTGCTAATTGGTGCCAATGGTGCTGGTAAATCAACGATTTTAAAGGTATTGGCTGGTAAAACACTTGCCAAAGCAGGAGCTGTGTTCATTAATGGAGTTGACCCTTTTAGAGACTGTATCAAGGGTATTACATATTTAGGCACCGAATGGTCTGGTAACCCAATTGTTCGACAAGATATTCCAGTGACGCTGTTATTAAGTAGCATTGGTGGCGATGCATATCCCGAACGACGTGATGAATTGGTTGATATTTTGGATATTGATTTACGATGGAGAATGCATCAAGTTAGCGATGGCGAAAGGCGGCGGGTTCAATTGGCTATGGGGTTACTACGACCGTGGGATATTTTGTTATTGGATGAGGTTACTGTTGATTTGGATGTATTGGTTAGAGCTAGATTATTGGAATTTTTGGAAAATGAATCAGAAACTAGAAAATGTCAAATTGTATATGCAACCCATATCTTTGATGGGTTGGGTACCTGGCCAACTCATTTGGCCCATATGCATTTGGGACAGGTGAAGTCAGTCGAAGAATATAAACAACCTGAGGGTAATAATGGCAATTCAGGGCTGTTAGAATTAGCATTAAACTGGCTAAAGGAAGATTTGAAAGATCGTGGAAAAAGAGGTGTGAAACCTAC
The DNA here is from genome assembly GCA_030564365.1 of Blastobotrys arbuscula. NCBI lineage: Eukaryota > Fungi > Ascomycota > Dipodascomycetes > Dipodascales > Trichomonascaceae > Blastobotrys > Blastobotrys arbuscula. Next base: position 66,921 of record JAJLUN010000042.1, on the reverse strand, counting down.
CTGGGCTGATATTGAACCTTTGTTGGATCAAGATGGCCCTTTGGAACGTAATAAAGAAGATGGTTTTGCCAAATACTTTGCTCAATCAAGAGCAAGGGATTAAGATGGATTAGAATAGAATTTTCAACAATTATTTATTATCAGATTATGATGTTATGATTTTATACGAGTAACGAATCTTCAACAGTATTTGTATATATTAATACATTTCAATATTATTTTATTATTATTAAAAAAAAAAAATATTTTTTTCTCAAACTTAATCAAAAAAGTTTTTATTAAACGAACCAAACGATGGTATTTATATATAAGACCATAAAACTTTAATTCGTTATGAACGTTTAAGGGTTTTTTATTTTTTATCACAACAATGTAGAATTAATAAGGTGATATAAATTTCAATGTCTTACGATGATGCAAATGTCAGCTTATCAATGCCCTTTGCATCCCCCCTTTCTATTTAAAGAAAAGTTTGGAGCTATTCGGTATAAAAACTTTTAAATCCCCCCAATTATTTATTTATTTATACCCATTAGTATATTTCAAGTATAATGGACCTAATTCTCGAAATTGCTGACGCATACTGCTTGGACAAAGTGTATGCCACTTTGTTGCCAAAAACTGGCGACTGGATTACCAGCATGGAAGCCAACGGAACAATGGCTGCTAATGATTTTGTTCGTGATTTAAGTAACCACCCTACTGCATACGGTAAACCATTTTTACTACCATCAAATGAGTATACATATCAATCCCAATTACCAAGAGATAATATTTTGCGGGAAAGTATCTCCCTTTTTTTAATCACCTGGTTTTTTGGTTACGCTACTTATCTAATTGTGGCAAGTTTATCATATGTATTTATATTTGACAAGAAAAATTTTGACCATCCTAAATTTTTAAAAAACCAGATCCGTGGAGAAATTACTCAAGCGTTGAGCTCAATTCCGGTAATGACTTTGTTGACAGTTCCGTGGTTCGTGGGGGAAGTAAGAGGTCATTCAAAATTATATTGGGATAGTGATAAATATGGGACATGGTATTTATGGGCGCAATTCCCATTGTTTATTTTGTTCACTGATATGTGTATTTATTTGGCTCACCGATGGTTACACTGGCCATCGGTTTACAAGCACTTGCACAAACCACATCACAAATGGATTGTTCCAACTCCGTTTGCCAGTCATGCATTCCACCCAGTTGATGGATATGTCCAGTCGTTAGCATATCATGTTTACCCATTTTTGTTCCCATTACACTCCGTTGCTTATGTTTTGTTGTTTATTTTTATCAATTTCTGGACGGTTATGATTCATGATGGGGAATATCTAGCACGAGATCCATTTATTAACGGTTCTGCTTGTCATACTGTTCATCATTTGTATTTTAATTATAATTATGGGCAATATACTACGTTATGGGATCGATTGGGGGGTAGCCATCGGAACCCAGATCAGGAACTGTTTGATAAGACTTTGAAAAGCAGTAAAAAGACTTGGAAGAAGCAGAATGAACAAATTGATAGTATTCGAACAGAAGTTGAAGGCAAAGATGATAGAGTTTATGAAAATAAACAAAAGTGATAAGCGATAATTAATTAAAACAAGATAAGATGATAGGGGCTTTTTTTTTATCGATGAAGATTGATTTTAATTAATTAAGCCCCCCCCCCCCCCCGGGGTGTTGTGTAGATCTATATTGTCTATATATACTAAGTGTATTTATAATTATTATTATTTTTTTGTTTTTTTGAGACAAGATGCACAATGTTCATGTAGGCTAGATTCCAAAGGACGTATCAACCAGATCTGGATCAGCTTTTAAAAGGGGAATTATAAACAGCCGTATCAACAAAGGTTTTATATCATCCAGATAGTTTTTATACATCTGATGTATCTATTAAAATTGTAATAAAGATCAAATTTTAAAATCCTTTGTGAAATAAATTTTTCTTTTCGGTAAATTAAAAAATATTATTAATGGTACCGTTAATTGAAAATTTTTTTTCTGAGAATATAATGATTGATCATCAACACTCGACACTAAGCCAGTTAAAAATATCTGCTTCCAAAAAAATAATAATCCATCGAGGATTCATCTATAGATGAATGATCATTTTAGTCAATTATTAGCACCCTCAAACGCAACGCAAAATTCCAATTAAAGCTCGCAAACTGCCCCATTCCTTCAATTAATTCTAACGGCCCATCGGATCCGGTATAATATCGGATCCGGACACAGCTTGAAAAAAAGAAGATTAATTGGTGCGTACGTATTTTAATATTGCACCGCCGTGCGCCTTTTTTGTTTGTTTTTGCTATTTAAAGTCCCGCCGCCCTTGTGGATTGGTGCAGCCAGTAATCCAATGCCAATATGCTGGTGCAGCTCATGTCGAAACAAGAAGAAAGAAAAAAAAAAGCTCATGAACTTCAGCGTAATCCAGCTTGGAAGTTAAAATTTCGTAGGCTAATTTAAGGCTGTATGATATCTATTGTGATACCGAGCCGAGATTCCTTATTCGTTTGAGGGACGAAAGAGGTTGCATTAACCCAAAAAGCACATTTTATTTCACAATTTTTTTTTTTTTTATTCATTTTATTTATTTTTTGTTTACATTTGGACTTTTTGATTCTAAAACCTCAATTCATTTCAACCCCTATAGGATAGTTTGAGTATTATATAAAGCAGGGTGCATCCTTTTTTTTTTTTTTTTTTTCCTTTTCTTTTCTTTTCTGCTTCTGTTTGTTTTGTTTTATTGTTTTCTGTTTCTTAACATACTTCCTAGGATGAGCACGACGACTTTGACATATCGAAAACCTCGCACAGGGACGTTATCGAGTAAATCAAAAACATTCCACGACAATAAAAACACAAAGAATGTAGATAATTTCAAAGAACCAGCAAGTACCAAAAAAACTTCAAAAGAAAGCAACAAGAATGATGATGAGGATAAAACAAATAATCGCCCACATTACAAACCCATGCATGTCCACGAATCAACATCGCCATTAACGATAGAGTCTGGAAACAAGTTACCCTCATTTTCTGGATTCCAAAATTTGGCAATGATTGTATTAGTTGTGGGCAATCTCCGACTGGTGGTGGAAAACTTTGAAAATTATGGATTGTTAAAGACAGTAGTAACATTGGGGCTGAGCAAAAAAGATGCATTAGCCGCTATGGCAATAACCGCCACAGTGCCAGTTCATTTCGCAGTAGCATTGTTAATTGAAAAGTTGGCTTCACTAACTAAATCTCCAGATAAAAAAGCTAAACATTTATGGAGAGCAATTGCATTTTTACACTTCCTTAACGCCATGCTGTGTTTGGTGATTACAAGCTACACAGTTTTTAAAGTCATGCATAATCCATTGGCGGGGACGATTTGTGAATGCCATGCTCTTGTGGCTTGTTTGAAAGTTGCCAGTTATGCACTAACTAATCGGGACTTGAGAGATTCTTATTATGACAAGACTCCAGTACCTGAGTTGTATAAACCACAGGCATATCCAAAGAACCTGACAATCAACAATTTGGTATATTTTTGGTGGGCCCCAACATTAATTTATCAACCAATATACCCAAGATCTTCCAGAATTCGGTTACATTTTGTGTTTGCAAGGTTAGCAGAAATGGCATTAACAGCAGCATTGATCTGGTTCCTATCAAGTCAATATGCTACACCAATTTTGGAAAAAAGCTTACATTACTTTCAAGAAAAAAATTATTTAAAAATTTCAGAAAGATTAATGAAACTAGCTACAGTGTCAATGGTGATTTGGTTGGTTGGGTTTTTTTTGTTATTCCAATCATATTTAAACTTATTAGCTGAATTATTACGCTTTGCAGATCGAGAATTTTATGAAGATTTTTGGAATTGTCAAAGTGTTGGCCAATATTGGAAAGGATGGAACAAACCAATACACAACTATTTCATTCGTCATATCTATATTCCATTATTAAAGAGAGGATGGAAGAACTCTCAGGCGTCAGCAGGTGTATTTTTAATCTCTGCTATTTTACACGAAATCGTGGTAGGTTTACCAACACATAATATCATTGGTGTTGCATTCATGTGTATGATATTTCAAGTGCCACTAGTTATAGCCACTGAACCATTGCAAAAAATGGGTAAAGCCGGGAGAACTGCTGGGAATTGTATATTTTGGTTTTCATTTTTCTTGGGCCAACCATTAGCAGTGTTGCTATATTATTTTGCTTGGAATTTGAAATATGGATCATTAGCTCATCAATAAGTTTTTCTCTAAAGTTTTAGTTTGAATATATATTATTTTATTCAAAAAAAAAAAAAAAATTTAAAAAAAATTTCACGTGCTAATTACGTTCTATTATTTTTCACGCCGCCTTCCTTCCCATCGTATTCGCTTGCTCGGTGGTGATGGGGGATCTGTGCATAAAATCATGTACAATATTTTTTATATATCCAAACTCAAAATGGTGCTCATAAGCTCAGCAAAAAACTTGGTCATTACCGGGGTGATCAAACCTTGACATTTTTTTTGCGCATCAAATGTAAGCCAAACTGGACATGTATTTCAGACAATGTGCTTTATTCAGATTAGAGTAGATTACTGATGCCCCCGGATAAGGTGCTATGACTAGAAATAGATAAAAACACGGAAGTGATAATTTAACATTAATTATTTGAGTGGTTCAAAGAAACTATATCCATATCTTTTGGTGAATAAACAATGGCTTTCATTCTACTGAATATTCAAACGGGACAACTCGGAATGGCCTATTGTATGATTTGAGCTAGAGTGGTTGATTGTGAACGGCGTAGTGGGCAGCATTGACCTGGGGTTTCGCTAGAAACACACGAGTGGCGCGGCGTGGGGGATAGCCGCAAGTAATGCGGCGTCCCACCACTAAAAGAAAAATCGTATACTTTTCTAGAGATGCCAACTTTTGGGTTACTGGGATTTTTATATAAATATATATATATAATTGAGGGGAGGGGGCTAGGTTCTGGCTCATATATTGAAGTAGGAGTACTACAGAAATTGGATGACGCATCCACATGGATGTGTGGTATTACCCTGGCAAAACTATTAGAATTTTACTTGAAACTCCCAATGCACTAAAAACTAAACTAGAAAATAAATTTCTTGAGAAGTTTATGAAGCCTTATTTTTATTTAAAAACAACTAACTTAATATCATTATTATAACACCAAAAATTACAAACTTTAACAATTTACTTGTTTTTTATCCATCATATTATAAAAAATTACCAAGCAATGCCGTTCTCATGCCTGCCACTGGAAATAAAACAAATTATTTGGGACTATCTATCTCATGGTTTTTTCAAGACTACGCCTTATCATTTCATAGACAAAAACGGTTCAAAGAAACTATATCCATATCTTTTGGTGAATAAACAATGGCTTTTTGGATTAGCCAAACATGTTTACCAAAGCATACGGACAGTTAAAAAGGTTTTGTATAAAATCAAGAGTCTACACATCAATGGAGAGGTAGAACTTACCATTGAATATGTTGAAAGGATAAATGCAATTTATACAGCGAATATAAGGGAGTATTTGCTACGAGGGCCTGAGGCAGACCCTCTACTTGCTGATTTCGAGGACTTTTATGCGTATGGCTTAAAATTTAAAGTAACGACTTTGAATCTATCGCTAGATTGTGCGCTTGAAAAATTAGATTTTGACAAGATTTCAATGAGGTATTTGAATATTACACCGCCAGATGACATTAAAGCGCATCATAGTGAGCATATTATAAAGCTATTTTCCAAATTATCGGAACAAATTAAAAGGAATGATGAATTTGAAAGTATCATTATGCTTGACATTTATACCGAAGCTTTTAATAGATTGGATAATGACATGCTAAAAGCCCTACCAACGAAATCCCTTGAATTGAGGAGGACTAATCTATTTTCTCCTGAAGAGTGCATCAGTGGACTCAATCTCAGTACGTTGCTGGAAAATGGAGTAGAAAATCTAATACTACGAGCTGTAAATTTATCACTTATTTCAGATGAAAATGTTAATTTTAAGACTGTAAATGATTTGCAGATATTCTATACAAACAATTTCAACCCGAGAATAGTACGACAAATGGACAACTTGAAATGCCTAAAAACATGCGGGGTTGGCTATCCACTAGCTAGCGACCTGTTATCAAACTTAACCACCACCAAATTAGAAACCCTTAGAATTAATTCTATGGCCCTTCCTGAACTCGCAGTAAATGCTAGATATTATGGAGATGACGAAGATGACGAAGATGAAGTTGATGATGAATATGATGAAGATGTTGAATATGATGAATATATTGTAAATATTGAAGATGATGAAGATGATGAATACAATGAAGATGATGAGCCGAATTACCAGGCATACCAGCAATATTGGTCCCAATTAAACAGTGCATTAAATGCCATTGGGCTCAACAACCCACAGCTCAAACATTTGACATTTGAATCACCTGTAGTTGAATTCTCAGGCTTAGATTTTAAATATTTCAAAGATTTGGAAGTTTTAGAAGTTGGTTGCAAAATCCAAGAGGCTGCTACACCTTTGATATCGCTTAGCCAACACTGCACAAAGCTGAGAATACTCACCCTTTACAATTATACTCTAGATCCTGTTACTGTGGAATTTAATTTCCTTGCCAGCCATTTACAAGTTAATAGGAAACGCACACTATCTACAATGAAATTTAATATTGCTGTCGTTAGACCAGAACGGCCTGGGAGTGTGATAAAGTATACTGAAATTTCGTTCAACTAAGAAAATCACAAAAAGCCGGATTATTTTAAAGAGCTGGAACATAAAGTTGAGACGGTACAAGGTTCATAAAGGTTGGAGGGGTGGCCTATGTAATAATCGTATATAACTATTAATTTTTTTTTCACTAGCTATATCAATATCGTTAAAAACATATTGAATTTAAAACACTATTGATTTCTTTAATAATATACTGGGAAATCATCTGGACCAAATGCCTTCTGGCAGATCCTCAAATGGCCCATCGGCCTAATAGCTGGGGTCTTGAGAAAGATATATAGTTAAGTTTAAACTTCTAACACTGCAATTTCGGTCAAGTATACGTTTAGCATGCAGTCATGTGGCTGGCTGAGTGGCTTGCCCTGGCGCGTAGCTGTAAGTTAACAAACCGTTTGCTTGCGCAGCGGGAGCATTTAAAGAAGCCCGTTTTTCCACCATAATGCTTAACGCGACGCGTAGCAGCTTAAGAACACCTTATTTAAAACCTACACGCAAAATGGTTAAGATATTTTATCTGATGTATAAAGATGGTACCATGGCAGCAAGTAATACCAATTACCAATTTTTCAATGTTAAAAGAAAAAAAAGGAAAAAGCTTGCGAACCCTTTTTCCACCAACTTGTTAGTCCAATTAAACTTAAAATTGGAGCCATGACGCAAAATAGAGTTAACGCTGCAAAAAAAAAAAAAGAGACTGAGCACCTTTAAATTAGGCAAATTAAACATCTGATTTATCTGATGTGCTGCAATTTTTGTTTTTAAATTTTTTTTTATTTTTTTTATTTTTTTAATGCATGTCGCTGGAATACATGTACAGGTAGTTGGGAGTTGGGGCGAGTAAACACCACAACGTTAAAAAGATCATGTAATGCCAATTCTATCGTTACGTTTCGATTTATTACAAATAAAATTCGCTTAACGATCACTTAACGATGACAGCCACGTTCTCAACCCTCCCGATAGAAATAAAACACATGATCTGGAGCTATTTACCTCATGTTGTTGAACAGAAAAAGCGTCTTCCGTTACATGATTATAGTTATCCTAAAACAAGTTGTTTAATTCCTTTCTTGTTAGTGAACAGAGAGTGGTACTATGAAACGGTAAGATATATTTATGGACGCGAATCGATAGTATGGGGAGTTTTGCGCCAAATTACTAATCTTTGTAAGATTAATCGAGTAAGCTTGACTACCAAACAAATCGTAAGAATAAATAACTCATATACAGCACATTTAGAAGAAATGAATTTATGGGAACATTCCACCTGTGGTCTCCTAGACGTTTTTAAAACACTTTTTCTCGCTGGGATTAGATTTAAAGCCAGGACTTTGACTGTGCCACAAGACTGTCCGCTGGACTATTTTTATATGTTTGACTCGTTCCGATTTTTGAGGATAGATGAGCCTGGAAATCCTCATAGGGATATATATATTGATAATGACGACTATATTCGTTCTAATAATCATATTCTGGATGTATTGTCTGGGATATCCGAAAGGTTAGAAGCAATCAAAGGGTTTGAAAAAATTGTTCACTTTTATATTAATGAAGAAATTTTTGATCAATTGGATGATGAATTTTTGGAAACATTGCCAACATGTAGTCTTGAACTTAAGGGCTCTATGGATGTTGACCCTATGCGTTATGAAATTTTTGATGATGAAATCTGGGATCCTTTTTCAGCATCTCGTCTTGAAATGCAAGAGCTACTGCCTCCTGATGTATACAAATTAGGTCTGATTATAAACCGATTGGAAAGCTTGCAATTGCTACACGTGGATTTTTCGCATATATCGCCGGATGATGTCAATGTTGAAAATCTAAAAACATTAGAGATTATAGCCAGTGAATCGATAGATCAAGAAATAATCAGTAAAATGAATAAACTGGAGGTGTTAAAGATGTTATCGATTGGTTACGACTTTGCCAATGAAATAATTAGCAGTATCAGCACCAGAAGGCTGAGACAATTGTATCTGACTGATGTGTTAGATCATGGAGATTATGAAGAGCATTGGTCTGATCTATCTGATTGTTTTAATAAAATTGGTTCTGATAATCCGGGACTGGAACAGCTTTTCATCGCATCACCCGCAACTCATATTTCAGACTTGGAACTGGAAAATTTCAGAAATCTGAAAAGATTACGAGTTGCTCTTAAAGAAGATGATGCCACTGATTCTTTGATAACACTTAGTGAGAACTGCAAAAGGCTAAATCAGTTATTCGTTTTAAGATTTAACGCTGGACCTAGCACTTTAAATTACGGAGCCATTAAAAACCATTTGAAAAAGAAGGGGAGGTGCCAATTGTTTTCAAAACCGGTAGAACTGGAATTTAACAAAATAGAGCATGGGGATTCTGACGATTTTTGGGTTGGTGTTTATATCCAGTTGAAGAGTAAAAGAAATTTGTTGGAACCTTATTTTGATGTTATGGGCGTTCAGATGAATTTTACGGATTTTAATGCCTATGTGGGTGATGAACTTGTAGCTGGTCTTGATTACGAGTAGTTAAATCAATCATATTTTAAATTGGTTGATTTAAGAAAATCAGCTAGGCTTATTAGATTAAAAGTTAGATTATAACGATGCCCGAAGATGAGTATGATGGGAGATTAACGGGTGATCCAGTTGCGCTGACCAGCGCTTAATTATCACGTACGAGACAGAAAAAACAAACAAAAAACCAGAAGTGGCCGCATAATATGCGGCTGTCCAGATGTTTACTAACTGTCTTTATTCGAGATTTTAATTTGATATACTCTTCTATAGTATATATTGGCATGATACGTACACTAAGACATGTACGGTAGTTGACACGATTAAATTTGATTGTACGAGCTAGATCCTTGGTATCTTTTTAAAGTCCAGTTTGTTTTCTGCCATCATATATGCATGATACACCTACCTTTTAGATATTATTTTTTGTCACAGTTTGCGGTATTAAATTGACCATCAACTCCGATGAGCTTATTAATTATCCACGTCACGCAGCAAACAATTGATTCTTGAAAAGTTTATCTTGACCCCGCTCAAATTGCGATACTCTAATATGTTTATACGTTACCATGGCTGGTGTTGTTGTGTCTTCAATGGAACAGATATCGTTCCCTGCCTGGACCTATAAAAGCTTCACGCGTAAGAAAACAGCTCCTCTTTTTTCTTTTCTTTTACCCGTTCTGAGGTTTACACCCCGAAATGTTTAAGCGTTTAAAATAATTTTTGTCACCTCCGCGCGCCTCCCAGAGAATCTTTACAGCTGTATACATGTGTATACACCGATCAGCGCTCCCACCGAATAAACCTATAGTTTAAAAGAACCAAAAAATTTCGTTTAATTTTTTCTCTTCTTTTTCCTCACATATTCTATCTCGTTCGTTTGATCCAGGATGAAGCTAAACACTCATAAACGTCTTGTTTGTGGGATTGTTTGCGATGCAGTCCATGGAATAGAAGAACGAGAAGAGCAAACTTTAAGGCTCTTTTTCGCTAACAACGTCTTAATTATTAACCCCAAAGACGTACGTTTGATAGTAGCTGAGCCTATATTTTTACTTCTTCAGTTAGTTTTTCTATTTAAATTTAAACGAATAAAATCCTTTAGTTTTGAAACGTCAAAATTTTTTTTTTTTTTTTGATATTGCTTATTACTAGGCTAATAGCCATTTCGGTGTTATAGTTTGAGTGTACATAATTTTTAAGTCTAGCCATTTAATTATGGTATTAAAGTCATTGCAGTTGTGCTGCTCTACACATATTCTCTAGCATACTGTCGTTATGAATAGCTATTCTTTTGGCTATATTTGATTGTGAATTGTGAGGTATCAAAACATTGAATTCAATTCATACATCTGATTCAAAAACATTGTGCTTGAAATTAGATTATCAGCTACCAAAAAAGGTTTTCTAGAAAAATTATATAAAAGTACCTTTTTGTTTAAAATTAATGGTAATGAAGGAGTTAAAGTTGAAAAGCACAATTGTTAGTAGTCTCTAATTCAGATGATTGGGGGTTTGAATGAACATGCGAGCATAGTGGGTATAGCAAGAGTAAATTGTTGGCGGTTAATACGTGGCATGAGGTTTGAGCCTGCAAGAAATATATTCATCAAATAAATAAACGTTAATAAATAATATATAGTAGAGTTTACAGTTTGATTCACGATTCTAAAAAAGTCAAAAAAAAAAAAAAAAACTGACAACTTCATGCATGATTGTATATGCGCGCGAAAAGTTCATGGCCGTTGGATATCCCAATGACCTTTTTTATTATTATTTTTCACTTTTCATCATCATCTATTTTTTTTTTTTAATGGTATCACCATGTTAGCAAAAAATACATTGAAAAAATATCTATTCCGGCTACGAATCCCATTAAGTTACAAACAATGCGCTGGTACATTTGAAGCATGTAAAAATGATACACAACTACCGAAAGGTATTACCAGCAAAGAGATCATGGAATTAAAAAAGGTATTACAAACTCATCGAAATATACAAAATGAGATTGATAAAAATTTGATCCAGCTAGAACGAGATATGGTTGAAAGAGCCGCGGAGCTCGGCCATGACGATGCAATTGCGTTGTTAGCAGGGGAAGTGTTACAATCTGAGAAACAAGATCAACAGGATTATGATGATGCGGATAACTTGTTGATCCAATTAATGAATAAAAATCATCCACTGGCATTCAAAATTTCGGGAGATATTGCATACAAAAGTGGTAAGGTTGATGAAGCGAAAAGGTTTTATCAATTAGCAGTTGATTACAATGTTGAGGAAACAGTCAAAGTTGAATGCTTGAGAAATATCGGGCTAATAAATTTCACACAACGGCAATTACAGGATGCTAAAAAAGCATTTCAATCAGCTATAGAACTAACGCAGGATCCAAGTAAAGTTATGGACTGTCATTTTTACTTGGGGCAAATTTTTGATACTGATAAAAAAATTGCCAAATACCATTTGGAAAAAGCAGCATCATTTGGATTAAAAGAATCTTTTGCACCATTGGGGTTTTTAAATATGAATTATTTCAATAAATCGAATTTAGCGGAAGAATGGTTCAAGCTTGGTAAAGAAGCAGGGGATATTAATTGTCTGGTGGGATTATTAGATGTATATGCTAAGAATGATGATGAATTAGTTAATGCGGTGAAAGTTTTGGAATTGATAAATAAACATCCTGAAGCTAAAAAGATTTTGGAATTGAGACAAAACACTGTTGAAAAAGTGGAAATGTTTATGAAGCAAAGCGCTGTACAATTTAAAAGCTCAGATCGATGGGGTTTTTGATAACTTTATCATTGTTGGTTAAAAACAGCGGTTATAAATTAAAGATCCCTGTCTCTGCAAACAATCTTGATTCAAAAACGATCGCACGCATAAAATTAAAAACATAATATTTTCTCCAATATTATTTGAGAGATCTTAATTATTGCTACTTTTCAATCTAGGATTTGTTTAGGAACTCGAGGTTTAAATTGGAATCTCGGCTAAGTATTAAACCTATCATATGGTCAACTTACAGACTCCATCATGCACTAATCGCCATTGTGTCAATTGTTAAACAAGTTTGTGTAAGCTCATATTATTTCATGATACACTAACACTGGGACTCCAGTCTCAACAACAATACATTTTATTGCCTAGTTCAGGAGGTGAGTGATCTAATAATAGCCCTTTTAAAAGGTTGTATATCCGCTGTTTTGAAGGTTCATTCTTGATGCCAGTGCTTGTTTGTTTAGTGGGGGGGGAAGGGGGGGGGAAAAATTTTTTGTTGTTGCTGAACTGTAGATATAAATATAGATCAAGCACTGCCAAGGTGGTGATGAAACGACTGTGCGGTTATTATCCTACAGTCAGCTCAAGGCTATATATTTCACTGTCATATGAAGTTTCATGTTCATAGCTAGCAATGTCGCGGGATAATCTATGGGAGCACAGTGCTGTGCTTAAGTGTCAGATCAGATTTACAGACCATATGATATATATAGTGCTGAATGTACCCCAGCTATGCTTTTATTTCATAAGAGTTTAAGATATTATTAATGTTAAAAGATTCATTCTTCGGCAGAAGAGGGCATCGGGCTGCATTAATGCAATTATATTGAATACTTCAATAAAATATTTCCTTTGAGTATAGACTAAATTTAATTGTCAACTACTGACAACCCTGGTATAATTAATTAGGTTAGAGCAAGATCAAGTATAGAAATGCCGCTATTGAAATTTTGGTCGACGACCAGCTGCAGTTGCCAGTTCATTTAATATTATATCAGATAAGCATGAGATATCTTAAGCTTATATAAGACAAATTGATATTATTTTCAATACATTTCCAGAATAGGAAATCAATGACCTCCCCCCTCCACTGCATATATTTTTTTTCTTTTTTGACTTTAATAATTATGTACACATGTACGTATAAATAACTTAACAATCAATTGGTGCCCCGGAAACAACAATTTAACCTCCCGTGCTGCAGCAAATGACCACGCACCATGCATTATAAGATCAGATTCTACGGGCTCAAAATTCTATTTATTAATACTAGAAGCACGATATATAAGACCATACATTAATAGAAAACCATGAATCGATTGATCAAGTTATACTTGTGAGTGTTTGAGGGGAGGACATCGTTTTTTGTTTTTTCTACATGATATAAACAACTAAATTGTAACAAAATTTGCGAAAGGTGGTTTGTCCACAATTGTCAGATCTCCATGGTGTGAAAAAAAAATTAAGAAAAAAACTTGCGAATTTTCACAACCTTACATGTCTTACAATTGTGGTCAGGGAATGTATATCTAAATGCAAGGTAAATAATAATTAAGCAAATGCAACCGTTTGGAACCGTTATGCGCGTATCGACCTATTATATATATATATACCCACAACTTATCATACTACTGCACGCACATCCAGCTGTCTAACTAGCGCGCTAAGCTCATAGACCTCTAATTTAACGCACCTCTAAAGCGTGAAATTGAAAAAAAAAATTAAGGTCTTATAGCTTGAGCTTAAGACACTAGTGAAAAAAAAAAAAATTGAATTAGTTTTCTAACCCCCTATTTTTTTTTTTGTTTTTTGACAAAGATCATGTGGAATGTCCGTGATTAGATTATAGGCTTATGTGATATGTCTATATTTATAATATTTTCATATAGCTATTTGGAATAAAATTTTATTAAGTGCATATATATGATATGTCCTATTAAAAAATTCAAGGTGTGTTGATCCCAATGGAAGAAAAGTTACCGAGGCACTTGGTTCTGTGCACATGATAACATGTAACGCCCATCGCGTTAAAAGATTATTGTTGACATGTAATTAAGTTCATTTTCTGAGTAATGCCTGTATAAATATGGTAATTTTATAATTTGGGCTAATTATAATTATCTTATATAGAATTAGAACTCAGTTTTAAAATTATTGGCAAAACGCCCGCATCTTCGACAAAAACACATCAAGCTCCCCCTAAATCCATCTGTTACTTCTAACCGTTTGATGATGATCATTGTTTTATAAACATCGATCGATTAGATTGCTTCGATTTGGTGCTCAAACAATAAATAAAAAAAACGATTCGCTCCAACTGATAGTTTAGCACGATCGATGTTCCATACATCGATTGGTTTGTCCCATTGTTCTCTTCATAGTCTAGAGTTACTCCCCAACAAGTATAATAAAAATAAAAATTCACTTACCATTTAAAATCCTCGTTAAACATCTGATAGAATGGCCTTATTGATTGATCACGATTCCAAAACTTTGGTTACAACGTTGAACGGCAATTGGATATACGCGTTTATTAATAAGGCTAAATTTTTTTCAATGCACCGCTAAAGTAGTAGTACAATTGCCTATCAAACAGTTCAAATGACAAAGAATAACGCTACAAAACTTTTTCAAGTACATATATTAGTATAAGACAGCGTTGATTGAAAAAAAAAAAAAAAAAATATATATATATATATATGTGTAGAGCGGGGTTCAACTTATCAACACTCGTACGCTAATTAAGCTCAGCGTTACTATTGTACGCAGGACCGAGCTTTTAAACCATGGGTATATACATGACTATGATTCGAGGCCTTATGAATCAGAACATTTGCATTCTTGCGTTCAAGCGGGGTCAGGCTTTATGAACTTAAAAGAAGCTATAAAGACGCCCGAGTATATATAGCTTATCATATGAAGCTTGAAAACTTCCCGCGGCATATCCTAAAAAGACCACTGGAAAAAAACAAAAAAAAGTGCTTGGAAAAAGAAAGTGAACACAGGAATTTGGTGTAAACTTATATATGATGCTACAGGTGAGTGGTAATTATAAGTTGTAAGCCTAGCCTACCAGGGTTAAACCACTAAATTTTTTTTTTTTTTTTTTCAATCCTTTCAAGCTTCACAAATATGATAAAATCGAGCATTTCCAAAAATAATTGGTCTTTTTATTGAGTGCGGGTTTTTGACTACCATATCTAATTCAACAAAAGTACCATTGGAACAAACTATAATGCTAACCTCATCATATCACTATAATGGTCAGCAAATTAGTATTTTAACAAAAAAAAAAAAATTAAAAAAAAAAAAAGGCTCGTCTTCTTTAACTAACCACCATAAGTTGAGTCTTTCCTATAGGCATATAGGGCGGTATTGGAGTCGAATGTCTTACAAGCCTTGTAAAAAGAAAAATTCGTTTACCAGATGTGGTAGCTGAAAAAAAGATTTAGCACACGTCCATATGTAATTGGGCCAGATGACTCCTACGACTCAGATCTTTTAGTGGGACCTTCCCTCAGCTAGGTTTTAAAGCTTGTCTTACTAACCCGGATATTTAGAAACCTTTCGAATCAGGGAACGAACGACTTTGTGGAATAAAACAGATAAGAAAAAAGGGATGAGAGCGATGGTTCAAAACTAGTCAGAATAAATATATACTGATAGAACATCAATCGATGATATGCTTTTTATTGTTAGATGGAATGTTTTTTTTTTTTAAATTTCCATGATACGCTTTGCTTCCCAGTTTTATACAGTAGCACCAAATTCTTAGTCAATAACAATTAATAAAACTTTTCAACTGTTTATTTAATTGTTAAATGTATTTGGTGACGATCAAAAACGGGGTTCACATTTTTTTTCTTTTCCTTCTTATTTTAGCTTAAAACATTCCACAAGCTGGGTTGCAACGGTATCATCAGATATCTCAACGTACCCTACTCATTGAATTTTTTTTTTTTTTTTTTCTATCATGCAAGCATTTTTTATTCTCTTCTCCAATTGTATTGCTTTTTTTGTTTTGAATTTCATTATCCACTTGTTGTGCGTAAATTTATAGTCCTCGGGCCGTATCAGATATTGCTTATAGCAGCTTAACTTATCATGCTGTACTCACTAAACACAACCTTGGTTGAGTGCATGCATATCTTATTCAATGCAGCTTGAGTGCACAAAAAAAAAAATTTAATTAAGACTAGTTTTAAAATTATTTGCTTGTTTCAATGGGTTAGGGGGGGACCAGATCAAGCTTTGTTTACAACTAACGTTGCGACCTTGCCATACTTAATTTCCTAATATTCCATAAAACTTATTCATAATAATTAATTAACAAATATAGCCAAATTCGTGCATGGCCAACGGTTTTGCCGTTCTGAATCGTTATTTCTTTTTTAATTTATTTTAATTTATTTTATTTTTTCTTCTTCCTCGCTCCCCTTAAATATATCTTAATCACCAATTTTTTTTTTATTTTTATTAAAAAATTCCAATTTATTTCTTCACTCACCCACTAATTATTTTTTTTACAATTAATAGTAGTAGTTATTTTTTAATTTTTTTGATAACAGCTCTTTACGATCGCCAATATCAGTATTCACTCCTTCAACTTAACTGATTTTGTACGATCAAGAATATATAAAAAACAAAAAAACAAAAAAAACCAATACAATGTCGGGCGACGAACATAAACGGGAGAGCATGATGTCAAGTTATGGCACTGCACCAAATTCGCCAGAACCCAGTCAATCAACATTACGATTATCTAACAACTCTACCCCTAATCAAACACATGAAAGCTATCCTTCAATAGAACAAGCAACGGAACATGCTACTAATAACAATAATAACCATAATGAAATTAATGAAGCACGTCACTTATCTAACATTCAATCTTTAGGGACCGATAATACTGAAAACACAGATAAAAGAGAAGGAGAATACCATGCACATGAACACACTAGTTCCGTTGATAAAAAATCCCAAGGATCAAATATTATGGAAATGGAAGTTCGTAATGATGATCCTAATTATACCAGCGGACAATATAAAACTTATAAACGACGATGGTTGGGGATTTTGTGTCTAGCATTGATGAATATTTCAGTATCTTGGGGTTGGCTATCATTTTCAGCATTATCTTCATATACTAGAGATTACTTTGAATTAAAGTCAGAAGCACCAGTTAATTGGTTATCTACAGTCATTTTGTTTTCTTATTTGGTCGTATCTCCATTAGTATGGTATATTTTGAGTGTTAAAAATATCAGATGGGCACTTTGTATCGGTGGTGCGTTGGCTATTATTGGTAATTGGTTACGATACGCTGGTACAGAAAAAAAACTGTTTGGATTGGTCATGTTTGGTCAAATTTTAATTGGGTTTGCTCAACCTTTTGCATTATCTTCACCAACTTTTTACACCGATCTTTGGTTCACTTCCCGATCTCGAGTTTCTGCAAATGCAATTGCCTCCTTGGCAAATCCATTGGGTGGAGCCATTGCACAATTAGTTGGTCCAGCTATTGTTACCAAAAATGAAGACATGCCAACATTTATTTTGATTACATCTATTGTTGCTACAGTTTGTTGTTTGACTCCGTTAATCGTTCCAGCAGTGCCACCATTGCCACCATGCCCTTCATCCACTATTCCAAAATTACCATGGAAAGAATCTTTGCTCCGGTTGGCAAAAAATTCCAAATTTATTGCTGTCTTTAGCATGTTTTCAATCTACGTTGGGTTCTTTAATGCGTTTAGTACATATATCAATCAAATTCTGGAACCATATGGGTACAGCGCAGACGAAGCTGGGTATGGTGGGGCTATTTTGATTGTTGCCGGTATTGTTTTTGCAGCAATTTCATCTCCAATTTTGGATCGATTCCATTTCCATTTATGGTTGATTAAAATCGCCGTGCCTTTAGTTGCTGTGTGTTATATTGGCGCTATTTTCATGGCCACGGAAGACCGACAATTAGCTGGTCCGTATGTCGTTTGTGCATTCATGGGGATGATTTCATTTTCATTATTGCCAGTGTTTTTGGAATGGAGTCAGGAACAAATCAGTCCTGTTGATCCAGCAGTTTCTGCCGCAGTGTTGTGGATGGGCGGTCAATTATTTGGGGCCATTTTTATTATTGTTATGAATGCATTGAAATATGATGATGAGTCCGGGTCACCTCCATCCAACATGCGACGTGCATTAATCTTTGAAGCAGTTATTGCGTGTGTTGGTGTTTTGCCGATTTGGTTTGTACGAAATAGCAAGCAGAATGCTCGAATCAACATGGATAATGAACAATCAAAAGTTTAAATCCATCTCCTTTTGTTTTTTTTTTTTTTTTTTTTTAATTCAGTGCATTTGAAACTTTGAAGGTTATAAATCCCTTTTTTCAAAGTTTATAGTTATAGTATCACGATTTTGTTTAAATTCTTTTTTCTTTAATTTTGTTTTTCTTTTTCACTCGTCCTTTGTCATGTAATTAGTATATTAATTAATCGAATCATTTATGTTATTGAGTTTGTTTTCCTTTTTATGAGATGTGGGGAGATTAAAATTTGGTGTTAGTTGCGGATTTGGATTATTTTTTTAAATTATTAGAGTTTATTGTGTGTGAGCCGCATATTTCGTTTTCCAACTAAACTTATTCTTTATTTTTAATACGAACAATTAGTTTATCAACCCGTTCACCAATCGATCGATCTTCTGCAATTAATTGATCCAAAAGAATTAATAACAATATATAGGGCCTGAAATCCCAATCTCAGGGAGGTTTTTTTTTTTTTTTTTTTTTTTCAGGGAGAAATATTGGCAGTGTAAAGGTTTCTCAGGGCTTAACTTTATTAGGCGTTTGAAAAAAAAATATATATATTGAATTTCCGATCGATCGGAGGCTTCACGCTCTCCATCAAAGCGGCTGCCACCACCACCGGTCACCAGGCTCTAATATTTTTTTGCGCTTGTTTTCGCCAGTTTAAAAGTCCCAACCACCTTTTCCACGCTAATTGCCTGCCCAAGGCATTGCCCCTAAAAGTAAGCGGGAGTTATCTGTTTCTCTCTCTCTCCTCATAGCTAGCTAAAAACCTACTACCCTTTCATCTATCGCCACATCACCAAATAGACAAATAAAAAAGTATTAAGATGGATGAAAATTTAATTAGTACAGTTAATCGGCTGCAAGACGCCCTAGCGACTCTAGGGCCTAATGCCAACCCGATTGATTTGCCGCAAATCACTGTAGTCGGCTCACAATCAAGTGGTAAAAGTTCAGTGTTGGAAAATATCGTGGGACGGGATTTCTTACCAAGAGGGACAGGTATTGTGACAAGACGACCGTTAGTTTTACAACTGATCAATCGGCGAGCTACTACCGAGGCACATAAAAAAGCAGATCAAGAGAATGGGGATATTAAAAAAGATCAAAGTAATGAAACTAATAGGGATGAATGGGGGGAATTTTTACACCTTCCTGGACAAAAGTTTCATGATTTTAATCAAATTCGACAAGAAATTGTTCGAGAAACGGAGGAAAAGACTGGGAAAAATGTTAATATTAGTGCATCACCTATTAATTTGAGAATTTATTCCCCACATGTGTTGACTTTAACATTGGTGGATTTGCCAGGGCTGACTAAAGTCCCTGTTGGTGATCAGCCAAAAGATATTGAACGGCAAATCAGAGAAATGGTGATGAAATATATCACTAAACCTAATGCCATTATTTTGTCAGTCACTGCAGCAAACACTGATTTGGCGAATTCAGATGGGTTAAAATTGGCCCGAGAAATCGATCCAGAAGGGAATAGAACCGTTGGTGTTTTGACCAAAATTGATTTGATGGATCAGGGGACTGATGTCTTGGACATTTTGGGCGGCAAAGTTATTCCATTACGATTTGGATATGTCCCAGTTATCAATCGAGGACAAAAAGATGTTACTTCCAATAAATCAATCAAGGACGCATTATCATTTGAACGAGAATTTTTTGAAAACCATGCATCTTATCAAGCCAAAAGTCAATTCTGTGGTACTCCATTTTTGGCGAAAAAATTAAATGGTATTTTATTCAATCATATTAGAGCTACTTTACCAGATATTAAAAACAAAATTGAAAATACGTTGAAGAAATATCAACAAGAATTGATCAATTTGGGTCCGGCAGAATTGGGGCCTGCTTCAAATGTCGTTTTGTCAACAATTACGGAATTCTGTAATGAATATCGATCAGTGTTGGATGGTAAAGGTGGTGATGTATCAAGTCAAGAATTGAGCGGTGGCGCACGTATCAGCTTTGTGTTTCATGAAATTTTCAACAATGGGGTCAAGAGTTTGGATCCATTTGATCAAATCAAAGATGTCGATATCCGAACTATTTTATACAATTCTGCCGGCCAATCACCAGCATTGTTCGTTGGTACGGCCCCATTTGAATTTTTGGTCAAAAAACAAATCCGGCGTTTTGAAGATCCAAGTTTGAAATGTGTGGCATTAGTTTATGACGAATTGGTACGAATCTTGAACCAAATTTTATCCAAACCCAATTTTAATCGATATCCAGCATTAAAAGAAAAACTGGCATCAACTTTTATTACCTTTTTAAAAGAATCCACCATACCAGCCAACAAATTGGTATCTGATATTGTTGCAATGGAAGAAAGTTACATTAATACTGCGCATCCGGATTTATTAAAGGGTAATCAAGCCATGGCAATAGTTAATGAAAAAATACATCATAAGCCAGTACAATTGGATTCAAAGGGGAAGCCAGTTCGGGAAAACACGGCTGCTCCATCTAAAGAACAAATTCCAGGTAATGAAGATGCATTTGGGGGATTTTTTTCAAATTTTTTTGCATCCAAAAATAAGAAACGACTGGCAGCAATGGAATCCCCACCCGCAGTGTTGCGAGCCAGTGGGTCAATGACTGAGCGAGAAACTATGGAAACTGAAATAATTAAACTGTTGATTAATTCGTATTTCCAAATCGTGCAAAGAACGGTTGCTGATTTGATACCAAAAAGTATTACTTATAATTTGATTTTGAAATCTAAGGATGAAATTCAAAAAGAATTGCTGGAAGTGTTGTATAAAAGTGACGATATGGACGATTTAGTTAAAGAAAATGAGTTCACTGTTAATAGACGGAAGGAGTGTCAAAAGATGGTGGATACGTTGAAGAAGGCTAGTGAGATTGTTGCGTCGGTTTAATAATTAAATGCTAAAAACTAATATAAAATAATGAACTAGATGAATAAATTAATAAAGATCTTAATGCTCCCTAATCGAGTATGTAAACACCAATCTATTTTGACATTTAAGTATGGAAATATGGTGCAGGCTATTAGTACGAGCCTTATGAGCCGCACATTTTTTTTTTTTTTTTTTTTTTGTTTTTTTAGCCACTAGTAATTAATTAATTTTAACTAGTAAAATATATTAAGCAATAATGCAACAATTTTTAAATTAGCTAGTTTTTTATTACTACTGTTCGGGTTCATTTCGATCATAGATACCTTACCCAAAGCAATACTAAAAATTCACCAGAGTGAGAAGCAATGACGAAACAACCATGCCTCTGATTTATTCAGGGGCCGTTTTAGAGTGGAACATTGGCACCAAGACGCATAAATCAACGCCCAAATGTAGCTGCTAGATAATTTTAACTGGTGGTGTTTATCTGGAATGGGCTGGATGGTTTCCTCGAGTACTTGATCTTTTAGGGAGGAGGCTTTGATTCTCGTTCACTCATACTATTACTATTAGTAATTATTAATATTGAATTGACTAAACTTAAAAAAGATGAAAGAATAAATAAAAAATTATGTTCTGTTGGCTGGAGGGTTTGGAGACAGGTAAGGTTACGATTGTAACACCTTTTTGGCGTCACAATACATCGATTGTTATAGCTTATACTATACAATTGGAAATACTATGAAATAAAATAAAATGTATAAAGCTTGGATACAAGTGATTATTTCAAGTCCCAAAACTCACTCATGCTGTAAACATCAAAAGCATTCGCAAAAACAATGATGGATATTAGTTCTATATATAGCTAGGTGTAATAATAATAACGTTTTTTTTTTTTTTTTTTTCACCGGTCCAAGTAACGCTAAACCGTCCATTTGGTCCCATACAGGAAATTCATATACTTCGCAATACTGGAGGAAAAAGTTAAGCTTTGTGGTCAAGGATCAATGTTTTTTGAACGTTATTCTGCAAAAAATAAATGGTTTCCAGGGCGTTATTGTTTACAATTTCCAATAGATAGATTGGTTCGCAGCCATGCACTGAGCTGCAGACTCGAGTATAAGAATTTTTTTAGAAAGAAGGGAAAACGCAGGGTGTTTATGGCGTTCAAAACTCGTCGTCGCAGGAAATCGAAGAAAGATGAGAAAAAAAAAAATGGACGTATTTTTGTCGAATGGTCTGATATATGGAGAAATACAACGTATTTGATTGGCATTTCATAGATTAGGCAAGTACCTATTTCATCATTCTCAATAGACAAGCAATGAATCTTCTGTCCTGTTGGTGTGTGAATTGTAGCGTTAAACTCACAGCGTAGCGCAGCTGCCGCTCAGTAAACTCCGTAAGGAGTGCGGCTTAATTTTATTTATTTCGTTTCTAAGTCTGTAATATTATCGAATAAGCGAATGAGCCACCAAAGTTAAGCTTAAATCAATCATGCTTAATTGGGATAAGAATCATGCGCGGATGAAAAGCTTTCTGATTAGAATAGTAGGACAGTACTGATGATGTCAACGTGCCGGTTTATTTAGTAGTTCTTTTCTTAAGCTTGATCATCTTTTGACCAGTTGAGGGCATTGTAATGACTATCTTGTAGATAGAAATATATATATATATATACTACAGGATGAGATAGCAAAGTATAACACACCTCCAATTAACTGACGGGCTTTATAGACTTATCTAACGCTCATCAGTGATTTATTTTTTTCCAGCTAGAAATTGACTGACGGAGTCTGGTTTGTTAATGTCGTTTTCATCTGATCATCATACTTCTGAACCCCTCAAGGGTATGGAAGTTCTAATTAATTTTTCTGTTTTTGCTAATGCTCATATATTAAACTGAAAAGACATTATCTACTCTACCCGCATCAACTCAGAAACACATATAACGAAATCAATTACATTGTAATTATAAGATCTTATCTACTATTATGTGCTCAAAGATCTATAAGAATCTAGCTTTAACACTATTTGAGTCTCTCTCTCATCCGATCGTGGCAGTCCCATTTCATTAATAGTTATCCTTTTTGTAGGAACTCAGAGTTATGGTTTAAAACTTAGTCATAACGTCACAGGCTAGCTAGCATAACAACTTGAATCACAGTCAAATTTATAGCTAATGGCACGAAAAGATTGTGATTGAGATTTGTGAGAAACAACATCTCAAGCCGGTCCTGATAACCTACAGCATATAAAGCCGAGTTGTTCAGTGTACCATGGTAAAATCGTAGTTTTTTTTTTAAAAAAAATGCTAATCCAATGGGGCGTTTAGATATAGATCCAACATCAATAATAATAATAATAATAATAAAATCTGGCGATTTTCTATAATAGTTAGCGCGTTACAACAATCAATGATTATTCTAACCTCCCAAGTAAATCGATTCTAACGGACAATTAAACCGACGCGGCTACTTTGCAGTTAAAGCGTTCAATTCAACTGGTTTCTAAATTGATTGTTTGATCTGATAAGAGCTCACGATATCTTGAAGATGCTTCTACAAAATATAATATAATTGGCTTGAATGCAACCCAGCTTATATGCAGCTACAGCGAAGTAAACAGCCT
Organism: Blastobotrys arbuscula; assembly: GCA_030564365.1. NCBI lineage: Eukaryota > Fungi > Ascomycota > Dipodascomycetes > Dipodascales > Trichomonascaceae > Blastobotrys > Blastobotrys arbuscula. The sequence continues at coordinate 43,038 of JAJLUN010000042.1, read as the reverse complement.
ATCCTTGTTATTCTGTTCCCATATATCTTATATATTCATGGCTTATAATAAATCACCATTACAATTAATTAGTATAACACAATTATGGTGTCAAGTTTCTATTGAGTGTAACTCCTTTAGCTTTGTTTACTGCACACTAACGTTAAACCACGATTGGATGTACATGCTATTTATGCAAGGTTGCTGCAGCCCGTTCTGTGCTGTGCACACCACATTGCTGGGCATCACTTACAAACTTATAAGTGAACTTTTAGTACTGTATTGATCTAGATCTAAATAATCTGTAGCTTAACTTAGCTATTATAGTAAGTCATCTCAAAAAATGTGCTGACATTTGCGGATATCTTGGATTACCAAAAAGTCTTTATTTTTTTATTTATTTAAGATTTTACTCTACAGGGTTTTGAGGGGTAATATTAAAATACGCTGTACCGCCACAAAGGATTGGAGTGGCCGATTATAGATAAGATAGTCATTTGATGATAATGAGCTATTAATTACCCCACACATTCTCCTCCCCCCCCCCCCAAGCCTGCGAGCTTATACACCGCAATATATACAGTATTACAAGCTGATCGGAAGTAGAGCAGATGTTTGTAACTTTAGACAAAAAACCGACCTTATCATTTATTATTTGTTCCAAGCCATCTTTTTGACAAGGACTACAGAACTATTTTTGCACATATTAGTGTGTTTTAGCGTGGGAGGAATCTTTTTTCAACTATTTGGCAATTGACCATGACTCATGAGTGGCTTTGACCATAATTAAACGAACAAGCCCCCAGATTCAATAAACTATTGTAAATTAAAAATTAAAATATGAAACTTGCGGGCTTACTAAGTGTACATTCAAAATAGCATTGGCAACAACAACAAAAAAAAAAAGATTAGTCTGCAGCCATATCCAATGGACTTCAAATACATCATCTCTTGTTTCTCCACTTTTTGATTTTTTTAATAAGTATCACCACGCGGGGTCAATCAATTTGATCAGCTCTTGATTAATAATTACTGTATACCGATACATCACTATGAACCTTTAAAAAAAACCGCACAGCTGATTGTGATTGGGGGATGGAGTTTGGATTTTTTTTAAATGCCCATCTTAAGGCTTCCTTAACCCATGTTCCTGGGAAATATTCAAGTTGATCATTATTTATTAACATTGTACTTTACAGTAAGTACTGAATTAATTCAATCAACACACAATTGATGGATGCATCCATCTTATATCTGTAGCGTGGGCTATTTTCAATATGCCCAGATATATTCAATTTTGATCCCTATAGCTTTGAAACGGACTTATAAGCCCTTCCTGATTTATAAACAGAGTCCCTTAACTATTTGGCTATAGTTGATGATGATTTAATATCGCAGATCGATTCGCACGACTTCGATCAATTTAACGAAAGTTACTCTACGTAACAATTCGGAATCATCATCAATTTGTTAAGTGTAGAGCACCAGATTTCCTCAGTATAAATTTAAGTTTATGGACAAACCTGTTTCCCCCAATTCGCGGAACAGTATTGCTTCTGATAAACATTAGATGAATCGGATGTGTATATAGATGTTTAACCGTGTTTATTTACGTATAGGAACAGAACGGAGGCTTTAAAAGTCACACAACTTTTTTTTTTTGTCTCCCAAAACGTCCCAATAAAATATGATGAAGCGCTATAATGTAGCTAGGCGCCCCGGTAAATCCGCGCAACTAGTTGCAAGCAGCGGCGCAACGTTATTAGCCTTCAAAAGCAAATACATTCGCATGCAGCACCCCGCATAATCAGCCAACGATTCCGATCCGATTTCATGCATGGGGCCCAAAAAGCTTTGTTTCTTTTTTTGTTGTAGTCTGGGGGAATTGTACAAATATACAAAAAAGATCTCTGATACATTTTCAGCCCTCGTCAGTCAGTCTGATTCTAGATTATGCTTCTCCGAAACGGCAAGCTTATGTTCAATACGTAACGCCACAATATTCTTATTTTTGTTTGATAATTAATACGACAAAGAGTTCTCAATTGGCAAAAGTTTGAGATGTTGTCCATCTATCAATCACAGTAATAATTCTCATGACTCAAAAGATATTTTCCAAAGTCGAACAAAGCAGTAGTAGTCAGGAATAAAACCAATTGATAATAATAGAATACCACCAATTGAGTATAGTAATATATCAACATTCTTATAAATTATTGGGTAATTTCTTTTTGGGGGGTTTGTTTTGGTTGGTTTCTAATTAAGATATCGGGCCAGTCAGTCTAAACAGGTTTAAATTATTTTCTTTCCCTAATTCTAATATTTTAATCGCCTGACTTATGTTTATATTCTTATATCCTTATATCCTTATAACCCTAAAACTATATAAATCCATCAATTTCCTCCATATTTTTGAGACCTTTTTTTTTTCTTTCTATTTCTTGTGCTACCACAGAAAAAAAAACAAAAACAAGCAAACAAAAACACTTTCCACTATTACTTTTTATTTACCATGTTATTAGATAAAAAAGACCACGAATCATTGTACAATGGGTACACTTACACTATGGAAACCATGGCCGATTACAAACATGGTGGCTATCATCCAGTCAACATTAACGACATGATTGGCAATGAATCATCGCCAAACCGATACGAACTAATTCGAAAGTTGGCTCATGGTCCATCAGCTACTGTCTGGTTGGCCCGAGATCAAGAAGAAAAAAACTACAAGGCTGTTAAAATCATTGCTGGTAAAGCATCTCGTGGGTTGGGCAAAGTTAAGAATATGGATGAAGCTATCGAAGCAATTAAAGGTAGTGACTCAATTGTTAATGAATATGAACGATTCAAATTCAAAGGACCAAATGGGAACCATATTGTTTCTGTTGAAGAGGTTATGGGGCCAGATTTATCAATGTTTTGGCATTGTGTTAACGATAAGCGAGTGGCCAAAAAGATGGATAAAATTAAACTAACAATGGCCAAGTCAGTTATTCGACAGGTTTTGCAATCATTGGCTGTATTCCATGAAAATGGTATGGCTCATGGTAACATTACCCCTGCCAACATTGCCTTGCAACTAGAAGGGTTAGATAGCATTGATCATACCTATTTGGAAATCAATTTCGGACCTAAAGATGATGATAAATTCATTGAAGCTCCTAAGAAACATAAAGGTTTGCCAGACCGCGTTTTGGCAAGTATGCCAGTTTTCCGATGTGTTAAACTAGATGAAGACGGCCCTCGTGTAAAGTTGGTTGATTTTAACACTGTTTTTAAGGATGGTGGTGCACCAGCTGATACCACTGCCATCAATATTCACAACGCAAGCCCAGAAATGATGCTAAAGAGTGAAGGATTAACAAAGAGTACTGATATTTGGTCAATGGGGTGTCTAATCTTTGAACTAGTTACTGGGAGAAATCTGTTTGAATTTACAAAGACTAAACCAAAAGAACAGAACGATGAATTGTTGTTTGGAATGAACGCAATTATTGGCAATTTACCAGAAGATTTGGTCAAGAAATGGAAACCAAGCAGAGAATTTGCTTCCAATGTTAAAGATGGTAAAGTTGATGCCCCAGCTGAATACAAACATTCTCCAAATTTGCAAAATCATTTTGATAACTGGAAACCTGATCAAATGAAGGCTGGGGAAGCTAAGCAAGTCAAGGAATTGTTGCAATCAATTTTCCAATATGATGTAGATAAACGGCCAACAGTCACTGATTTGATCAGCAATGAATGGATCAAGTCATAAGTCATATATATATATAAAATATTGTATTTATTAATAAATTATTAGACCCCACTTCCTTTTTTTATTTTTTTTATTTTAAATTTTTATTTTTCGGTAGCGCGCCTCATTTATAATTAATTAATTAAGACTACATATTTTACCACAACAATTTTTGTGTTTGTTGATTTTTTTTTTCAAAAAACCATCGCGAACTATATCATAATATTTTAATACCACTGCTAATTATTTTTAATGAATGAGCCCAGGACGCCCCGTAAAACGCGACCGTTACACTCATCACGCCCATCATTAAATAACGTCAATAATATTAGTATCAACGATGTCGTGTGTTCAACACCATCACAAAAGCTGAAAAGAAATGTCGCTCCACTATCAAACTATACATTAGGAGATTGTTTAGGAAAAGGCGCCCACGCGTCGGTTTATCGCGCATTGAATCTAGGAACTGGCGAGACAGTGGCAGTTAAACAAGTACGATTGATAGATGTTCCAAAATCGGATTTGGATACGATAATGATGGAGATTGATTTGTTGAAAAATCTGAACCATCCAAATATTGTCAAATACCACGGGTTTGTCAAAACAAGCGATACATTGAGTATTATTCTAGAATATTGCGAGAATGGTTCACTAAATCATATTTGTAAAAAATTTGGCAAGTTTCCAGAAAACTTGGTGGCAGTTTATATTTATCAGGTGTTGCAAGGATTGGCGTATCTACATCAACAAGGGACAATTCATCGTGATATTAAAGGTGCCAATATTTTGACAACAAAAGATGGGTTGGCCAAGTTAGCGGATTTTGGGGTGGCTACCCGAATCAATAAAATGGTGGGGGACCAATCGGTAGTTGGTACGCCAAATTGGATGGCTCCAGAAGTTATAGAATTGAATGGTGCTACTACTGCATCAGATATTTGGAGTTTGGGGTGTACTATTGTAGAGCTTTTGACTGGGAAACCCCCATACCATAACTTGCGACAAATGCCGGCACTATTTGCAATTGTTAATGACGACCACCCGCCAATTCCTGAGGGCTTATCTCCACAAGTCCAAGATTTTCTATTACAATGTTTTCAAAAAGATCCAAATTTGCGGGTTGGCGCGAAAAAGTTATTAAAACACCCATGGATGTTGATGGTGAATAAACAGCCGTCTAAACGGTTTACGGCAAAATATGATGATGCGGTAAAATCAGTGCAACGGTGGAACGACGCATTACAGCAGCCAGTAGATATCAGCCCGACCATAAAAAGAAGGAAAAAAAAATCGTTAAAACAACAGGATTTGAAAAAATACAGCGAGGAAAATAATAATAATAATAATAATAATAATAATAATAATAATAATATCGATGATGATAATGATGATGACGGGTTTTTGGATGAAGATCCGTTTACATCAATACGATTGTTTAGTCACAACAAACGGTTGCAGTTTCGAAATATTGTGAGTAGTAGTAGTGAAAATTGGGACCAAGATTTTGATGATTTATCAATATCTTCGAAATTCGATTCACCAAAAACGCCGGTTAAAAAAAAGGATTTAGTTGGTGAAGATTCTCCATTTAGAGAACAGGAAGAAGATTATTCGGATTTACAAGGTGTCATCAATTTGAATAAATTGAAAATTGCAGCTAATGAAAAGTTCCCAAAAGTATTGAAGCCATCAGATATATTAAATATTGATAGTGAAAAACCAAAGAAGGAGAAAAGTTTGCAAGAATTTGTAGAAAATGAAGATGATGAGGATTTTACTGCAATTTTTGGAGAGGATGCTTCTGATTATACTACCGCTTCAGTGGTTTTAAAACCTAAACGAATCGATAGTACAAGTAGTATTGGATCAAATCTTGACGACGCATTTGATGAATCGTTGAGTACCACAAGCAACATGGCTATAAAAGCGGCTAGAGATCGATTGGCCAATGCACAACAACAATCGCAAAACCTGATATCGCTATTAAATACTAAATTGCCGTATGATCAGTTGGTGGATACGGTTAATGAGCTGCTGCAATTATTAAGTGAATTCCCTGATTGTAGTAAAACAGTAATCAGATCACATGGGTTGCTGCCAGTATTAGAGGTATTAGATACTCAAACTGATAATTCCATCATTTTTAATTTATTAAAATGTGTTGATTTGGTAATTGACGATTCATTGCTGGAGAATTTTTCAATGATTGGAGGGATTCCAACAGTATCCAAATTCGCATCAAGAAAGTACACACTAGAAGTACGCCTCCAAGCAGTTGAGTTAATCAATTTAATGACCAGTTCGAAACAAAGTTTGCAAATGTTTATTAGCTGTGGCGGGTTAAACATTCTTACTGAATTATGTGAGGAAGATGTAATGGTTCAAAGGCAATTGGTTCAAAGCGGTATTGAAGGGTTATGGAAAGTGTTCCAACTAGAATCCGCTCCGAAAAGTGATTTTTGCAGGATTTTATCACGAAATAGCGTTTTGGATTCGTTAATTCAAGCGCTTGTATTATTATCCAGGAATTCTAGTGATGAGTTGATTGACAAGATTGCCAATATTTTTTTCGTATTTTCACAAACCGAACAACATGTTAAAGAAACCATTGCAAGTCGAGTTATTTTCCGGGGCTTATTCAAAGCATATCCAAAATTATTGGAACCCCACCAATTATTGTTATTAAAATTCGTGAAAAACGTCACAATACCTTGCAACTTTGATATTTTACAAAACTCCAACGCAATCGAATCCTTGATTGATATATTATCCGATAAAACTCATTCCAAATATAAAGAAATTGCATCACAAGTACTACATGTGTTGTTCAATTTATGCAGACTGAGCCCTACACGCCAAGAAGAAGCCGCACTATGCGGCGCGGTACCAATCCTACAAAATATTGTTCAGTTAGACATGCCACTGAAACAATTTGCGTTACCTATTCTATGTGATATGGCACATGCTGGCAAAACGTGTAGAAAAGTATTATGGAACTGTTACGGCTTGGATACCTATTTATTTTTAACCATCGACCCATATTGGCAAGTCAATGCCTATGAAGCCATCTCCATCTGGTTAGTTGACGAGCAAGCACGAGTGGAAACTGTTCTAACTGTTCCAGAAAACATGGCACGGCTGGTATCAGGATTGGAGGAGAGTAAGAGTAATGTGTTCAACTCATTGTTAGAAGTGATGATCAAAATCTGCCGTACTAGCAGGAAAATCAGCTGCGCGGTAGAACTAAAACGGTTTTTGAGCCTGATGAAACGACGTGTGAAAGCGGCCAAACCTTTAGTGAAGTTGAATTTGTTGAGGCTAGTTAAAGTTGTAGTAGATGTGTGGTATGTTAAGGATGAGCATAGGACGATGAAGGTGATGGAGGATGTGGGGCTGATGGGGGTATTAAGAGCGCTGGATAGTGAGGAGGAAGGGGTGATGGTTAGGCAATTGGCCAAGGATTTACTTTATAAGAAAAATGACGGGGAGAGGGGGAGCGAGACGAGTGTTAGGAGGTCGTCTTCACGTGGTGCTAGTGATAGAGAATGGGAAAGAGAAAGGATAACAACGCCACGGTTATTGCCAAAGAGGAGGGAGATGATGACAGGGTCACCGTCGCCTAGAAAACCGCAATTGGCGCATCAATCAAATCAATCGCATCAGTCGCAGCTAAATACACCGTTAAATAGGAGTCCCGAGAGAAGGAGGTAGGCAATAGCATATGGTTTGTGGTGTAAATATTAGCTGTATAGATAATAAATAATAGACATTGCTATGTATAAAAAAAAAAAAAAAAAATTAACAAACAACAACCAGGTAACACAAGATAAATGTAATGAAATGAGTGGCTTCAGGCATCTTGAAGAATTTTATTTACCGATTAAAAAGACGGAACATTCTATGCAGCTTCTACGATTTTTAATTTAATGCAAACACTGAAAAAAAATAAAAAAAATAAAAAAAATAAAATACAATTATATCTAGTTTATTATTCTTAAATACTAATCTTCTAATGTAATGCCTTCAATATCTTCCAACAATTGTTCCACATCAACGCCAGGCCCTTCTTCTCCTTCTTCATCTTCCACAACCTCCTCCATTTGGCTGGCATTATCAGCATTTTTCTTTTTATATAATGCAAAAGTATCTTGTAATTCCCCATCTTCTTCAATTTCTTGCATAAACGTTTCGAAATCTCGATCAACCTTAGTCTGTTCATTAGCAGTCAGATCTTCAGCTTGGGCATTACGTTCATTGGCCATTCGTTTCAATTTCCATACACGGTTCTTAGCCTTGGTTCGTTTTGGATAATGTTTCTTGACCAATATAACATCTGGCCTATCGTCTTCATTTAAATTATCCCAGTCTGTGTTGTTATAATTAGCATATTGTGGGAAATACCCCAAGGCAGAATCCCCGATATGGAGAATACCACCCAAATGTGTTCGAATTAGATATGTTTCTCCCATGCTACTTTCTCGACAAACAGTTACATCTGCCAATGCATATTTTCCTCGACTTGGTCCCAATGGTTCAATATCCAACACAAAGAACTGCACCAACTGTGAGATACCTGCCAACGGCATAAACGGACTTCTCCAAAAAATATCCGAAGATAAATCTGCAATCTGTAAAGTATTTGGATCAATAAATTGTAAGCTTTTGGTAACCTTGTTACACAATACCACTTGCGAGATATTCCCCAAAGATTGTGCCAATTTTTTCGGCAAACAAATCAAATCATCACGACAGATTGGAACAATTTCAATAGAATAACTGAATTTGTAAGATTTAGAACCGGTATGCGTATCAGTGCTAATAAGTTCTTTAGACTCTTTATGTCGTAATGGAGCTACCGCATCCAAAAACTCCAACATTTTAAGCGAATGATTTCGATGCGCATAATAAAAATCAATCCCATCTCTAGATTCTTTAATAGATACTGTATCAGCATGTGCATTGCTTTTCAAAATCAATTGTTCTAATCTGAAAAAAGTCCTTTTATGATCAACTTTTTGTCGAATTTGTAACGCAGATTCCCATGTATGCACAGTGAAACTTTTGGCACAATCTGGACATTGCGTGGCAATAACTGTATAATCCACTCCAAAATTTTGTTGAATAATCACCCCAGTTTGCGCTTCTCCTTGTACTGCAACTTCAATCTTGATTCTTCTTGAATGTGGTTCAGTCCAAATAAATCGCGCATCTACCAATCGAACTCTATTCAACCCTCGCAATCTTCGTAATAACATTGCTAATAGTTCTCGACTTTCCGGTTGAGCTAAAATCCATTGCTTAGGTGGTTGTAAAAATCGTTCACAGTTTCGACAAAAGTTGATGGAGGCTTCTCGGGGAATGTCTTTGGTAATGTCTGTGGTTAGTTTGATACAGTCGAAACACATAGTTAGCCCTTTAGTGCCATCCATGGCACACCCACAGTTACAGCATAAAACTGTAGCTGGGGTGTGATGTCCTAAAATCATGCCCTCCATTTTTGTTATTATATACAAAAGTTGATTTTATGTGATGAAAAATGTCGATAAGTGAAAAAAAAAAAAAAAAAAAAAAACTTTTGGTAAAAAGTTTTCATGTCTCAGAAGCAAAACAAAAAAAATTTGTTAGCGTGGCGTGTGATAAATAGTGAGTAATCAGGTCGGCGTTCCGATTTTGTATATGGGAAATTTTCAGGGAGTATATGCCGTAAAAAAGGCGTTTTGGAGCTTATTAAACTTGGTATATTTTACCTAGACAGCATAAATTGTGTTCTAACAATATTCTGTGTACCCGATTGTTATATGTGTAATAACATAGTTCTTTCAATTTCATGGTGTTACTGTAATGTATAGTTTGTATGTATTGCAGGTACTTTGTTCGACTAAATCATTAAGGTGGAAATTTGGTTGTTAGAACATAGCAATAAACTATCTGATAGTTTGGCACAACTTGGTTGTGAATATTCAATATGTATTGGCGATACAGAGTGCATTCTAGTTCAAGAAATTTACTATTTTTTTCTAGCGTGCGGCTTTGAACCCCAAGGGAAACGGAAAAAAACTGCCATTATGCTCATTACGTAAATAAATAGTAGAACATTAGTTCACAGCTCGTGGTACGACACCGTTGCTATCACTATGGTAGTCTGTATCAGGATGCGTGTTATAGTGTAGGAGCAAAATGAAAATGGCCGTTTGCAAATTACAAACCCTAGGCCCTAGGCCGTAAGTCGCATCCTAGGGAAGAATAAACAAGACCCAAACGCCTAATAAATGATGTAAAAAACAGCTGGATCGAGCTGTGAAGATCAAAACAAAAAAAATTCTTAACTTTAGAGGAAATTGAAGTCTATTTATACTTTGTTTTACCGATTTATAAGCGTCTAATCCAGTCGTTAGCTAAATTGGGTATTTTATCTTATTTTATAATTACGTATACATGTATATATATATATATATTTATACAATCATAGATCTGAGTTACAGGTTTCATGAAACATGAAATTTGATTTATATTCAGATCTTACAACCTTATGAATTTAGTAGATAATTGTTCTGATAAAAACTTATTAATAACTAGATAAAACTATGTCAAAACTGGTATTTAATACTGTTTTTACCTGAACAGCCAATGAGCTTGTAGTAATAAGTTGTGGCATAGCTAATTGCAGTTACAAACCGACAGCCAATTGAAGTTTTTAGGGCCACTAAAAGTCCAACTAATCGATCAAAGAAACATATGCAAAAACCTCGAACAAATTTCGGACTTCAATTGTTAATATATAACCAATCGTATAATATAAGTACATCTTAATAAGATTTAACTTATAGTTGACTACTGAAAATGTAGAGTTGGAAACAAAAAAAAAACAAAAAAATAAAGGCTTCGCACTATGCGGCTGACAACATAATTAAGGCACTTAATGTTATACAGCGATATTTTTAAGCAATGTGAACGTTCAACATTTACCCGGTAGAGCTCAACTCTCACACACCTAAAGTCTTAAGTGTTATTTTTTTTTTTTTTTTTTTTTTTTTGTTTGCCAGTTTTAAAGTCCCAATTTAAAGTTTCTACACTGCAAAGGACACCACTTTACCAAAAGAACCTTCAACCCGATCTACCTACCGACCAAAATCAAACCAGAACAATTTATTTACTATGCAGAAGAAAATCTTTCTCTTCTTTTCTTAATTCTCCCAGCACTTTCTTGTTATATCGAATATTTTTTTGTAGACACTTTTTTTTTTTTTTTCCACCATTTACACCAGAAGGATTTTAGATTCAAACATTTCGTTGATCACTAACACTCAATTAATTTAACAAAAGAACTGAACAAGTGATCAAAAATACAGCAGTTTTATTGGGAGCCGCGGGGATTTGACAACGGATATAGAATTGAGACCTGAGATATATATATATTTGATTTATTGATTATTATTATTAATTTTTTATTATTTTGTTGATCTTACAAAAAGCGCTTAGAACAACACGAACAACACAATCAAAATCATCACAACGACGACATTATTTATTTTTAAAGACAATTGATTGGTACTAGGTATGTCGTTATTGAAAATTCATTTAGCTAACAAACATTAGGACAAGTTCATATTACCAATTACACGAGGAAATCAGCTTAAAATACTTAGTTGTAAATCTCGTGGTCTTGAAATCAAAGAGTGCACGTTATTGTTGTAATTTTCAGCTGCCATTGCTTCACTAGAAGATCAAGCGCCTTCGGGCGGTATCATCAGAAAGAATAGTATTAATACGATTAACGAATTGACAGAAGTTGAAGCAGCTTTATTTGCCCAATCCGGGATTTTAATCAATAATAAAACTGAATCAGAGCCGTGGGATTATATTTCGAACCAAATCCATACTGTACGTGTTTCAAGGAAAGAAAAAAAAAATACTAATAATTTAGTTGTTTGATAGCTACAGCGCGGAATACTTTAAGTTTTTAACTCACGCATCACGCCAAATAGATTATAACAACGAGGCTTATAGATTTTTGCATCACGAGTTGAAAAAGCTAGCTAACGAAAACACCAGCTATTTAAAAGACGCGTTTGGTGACGATATAAATAATTTATTACAAAAGTTTGATTTGACTGATTTGGAAAAAAACTTGCTACAATTACAAGTTGACAAAGGTATGTTTAAAGAAAGAAAAAGAAGATAAGCTAACAATTAGATATTGACTTAAAAACTATTACAACCGTTGATTTAAACTTATTACAAAAGCTAATATCAACAGTTGATTCAAAAAAACTAATTAATTTAAACAGCAAAACATTCATCACCACCGAATCAAGAAACTTTTTTGTTAGGAATATACTAAAATATAAAATGGAAGGCGTCGCCGGATCCATTGAATCCCTAAAGGGAGATTTTTCAAAACTACAATCAACAATACCAAAAAAACTGAATGAAAAAGAACTAGCTAATATTGCAATTCTTACCACAATTCATCCAGAATGGAGTTCTAGAACAATTGCAGAAATTATTAAAAAATCAAACAATCTAAATAAAATTTCATGGGATAAAGTAGTTGGGGAAGTCGATTCCGCCACTTCATATGAGATTTCAGTGCAAAATCCTGCAAGTATCACAAGCTTATTCACCTTTTTGTCTATTTTAAATAACGATGCTATTGGTTTATTTTTATTACATTCTTGGAAACGGCCAAGTACTTCAGCAAATTTGGCCAAACAAGCAGCAGAAGCCGCAGTATCAAAATTATTTTCATTTGAGCAGGCTAATCCATTAGTTGATGAAGCATCGCTAGCTCCAGAAGATAAACAAGTTTGGAATAAACAGGTCTTGAATCATGAATTAAATTCCAAATGCCTCTGGGAAGCTTTATTCAAGGAATGCGGTGATCAACAAGTGTTTGAATGGTTGGACAACCAATTGGCTAATAACTCATTATTTATCATGCTAGGCTCACAATGTGCTGGCAATCAACGTGACCCATCTAGTGAAACAATTATTACTAAAACTCTTCAATTTTTGGCATTACAACCAACTCCCGTTAGTGTGCTGACATTTAAGTTATTATACAGACAAGATGAGGCATATTTTAAAACATTGATTATGAACTTTCATAATACAGAAGGTCCATTAATGGGGAATGTTTTGTATTTGGCAAAACAATCAAACACATTGGATGATTTGTTATTTAACGGGGATAAGAATTTTACTTTTGCACTAGATTTGGCGTTATTGGCGGATAAAAATGATGTCATGTTGTTTGATACATTTTTACAAAAAAATCGGCAATATGGTAAAGAATTTACTACTGCATTATTGGATTTTATGGAAACTAGAATAGTAGCTGATTCCAACTCTGCTGGTAATAGCAATAACGATGTCAAAAAAAAAACGTTCAATTTGAGAAGTGTCTATGCAGCCTTGACATTTTTATCGGCTGCTGGAGAGATTTCTCAAGATCGAATGGATCAAGTTACAGGGTTACAAATTCAGTGTGTTCAAATTTATCCAAGATTGATGAATTTTGGTCAAGGACATGATGCAGCTATTCTGGCCCATGGTGATACTAATCAATTTCCAGAACCTATTGAAAGTGAAATGAAAATGTATTATCAAAAAATGTACGGCAATACAATTGAAATTCGAGATATTATTACAATGTTGCAACGATTAAAGCAAAGTGACATCCCAAGTGAACAAGATGTTTTTGCTTGTATGGTTCATTCATTATTTGATGAATATCGATTTTTCCCAGAGTACCCATTAACTGCGTTGGCAACTACTGCTGTTTTATTTGGTTCATTAATTTATTTTCAGTTAATTGGTGGTACTCCATTACAAGTGGCTTTGAAACATATTTTGGAATGCTTAAAATCACCTCCAGAAAACAATATGTTTAAATTTGGTTTACAAGCATTGTTTGAAATTCGTGAACGGTTAAAAGATTTTCCATCTTATTGTAAATTGTTACTGGAAATCCCGGGGTTGGCTAGTCATCAAAATTTTTACCATTCACTTCTAGATATTGTTAATAATAACAATGAAAACGGTGGTGGAGGCGGTGGCGGTAATACGTTTTTACCACATTATCAAGCCAATAACCAAGTTGCCCAACCAATTGCTGATCATGGACCACCAGGAATTGCACAACAAGTGAACCAGTTTCATTCTATTGCAGCCGAAGTTTCAATGGAAGATTCCCCGCAAGAAGAGCCAAGTGAAGCGGTTGCAGATAAAGTTTTATTTATTGTTAATAATATTGCATCAAGTAATGTTGCAGGAAAGACCAAAGAATTATCTAATTGTTTGGAAAACAAATATTATCGATGGTTTGCTGATTATATTGTTGGTGAACGATCCAAACATGAACCAAATTATCATCAGTTATACATTAACATGATTACATTGTTAAACTCTAGATCGTTGGAACAGCACATTGTGGAAGTGACGTACTTGCATATTATCGAGTTGTTGAACCATCCTTCTACTGCCACTTCCACTGATAAACGGAATCAACTCAAACATTTGGGTCAGTGGTTGGGTAGTTTATTAATTGGCCGAGATAAACCAATTTTACACAAAAATATTTATTTCAAGGGATTGCTGTCGGAAGGGTACACACAAGAAAAGTTGGTATTTGTTTTGCCATTTGTGTGCAAAACTATTGAGAAGGCGGTTATTTCTACTGTGTTTTTACCACCAAATCCGTGGTTGATGGGGATAATGTATGTATTGGCGGAACTATACCAATATGCCGATTTGAAGCTAAATTTGAAATTCGAAATCGAGGTGTTGTGTAATAGTTTTAAGTTGGATTTGAAGAAATTGGAAATTGCGAAATTTATTAGAAATAATCCAGCCGAGAATGCTCAAGCAGAGTTGGCTGCTAATATGGATCGACTATACATTAACCAACCACCACCACCACCACAACAACACCAGTTACCTCCTGGTATTGTTGGTACTGTTGGTACTGGTGTAAATATGATGCATCAACCACCAATCCAACAACAGCCACAGTCACTTACACCAGCTCCTGTACCAGCTCCAACTCCAACTCCTGCTCCTGTACCACTACCAGTTGATGATGCACAGTTCACAGTAGTAGGCAGTACTGCTTTTGCCACACACCCACATTTGGTCCAATTATTCACTGCAGCGGTTGATAAATCATTGAGTGAAGTATTGCAACCGGTTATGGAACGATCAGTATCCATTGCTGCTATTGCTACTAAAGAATTGATCTGCAAAGACTTTGCGTTGGAGCAAGATGAAAATAAAATGAGAATTGCCGCCCATAACATGGTTCGAGTTTTGTCGGGTAATTTATCGGTAGTCAGCTCTAAAGAATTATTAGCTGATAGTTTGATTAACCACTTGAGAACTTTGGTTAATAGTAATCAATATGGTGATAATAGAGTGATTATGGATCAAATCCCAGTGGCTATTAATGATAACTTGGACATGATTACTAGCTTTGTTGAACAACGAACTATTGAAAAGGGTATTATTGAAATTGACGAAGCATTGGCATCAAATTATCATGCTCGACAACAGTACAGAGAAAGCAGATCGAACCAAGTGTTTGTTGATCCTCATACTCCACAAAAATATAATGTTCAACTACCTGAACCATTTGCATTGAAACCAGGTGGGTTATTGCCAAAACAAATTCAAGTTTATGATAATTTTGGCAATTTCAGACCTCATGAAATGGTGGATGAGTTGGTCAATGAATCTGTTGCACCACAAGCACCACCACTACCACCACCACCACCACCACAGCAGGCAGACACCCCACCAAACCCTGCTAATAATGCACAATTATTGGATAATACTATTTTGCAAATGCAAAATGGTGTTGAATCGTTGGATCAATTGGTCAATGAAGCTGCTGAAACTAGTTTGCAACAATTGACTCCAGAACATGTGATTATGGAGTTGATGAATCGATTATTGACAATTGCAGCTCGGTCACCATTTAAAGAACAAGTTGTTTTGAAAGCGTCTCAAATTACGGTTTCTACCTTGTTTACTTCGACAAAGACACAATTAGGCAGAGAAGTTTTGTGTTATTTCTTGCATCAATTGTGCGATATGTCTGCTGCTACTGCTAAAGAAGTTGTATTGTGGTTAATTTATTCCGATGATGAAAGGAAATATGATGTTGATGTGGTGACTACATTGATTAAAGCTAAATTGATTACTGCTTATGAAATCGATGTTTCTTTGGCTAAGCAGATTTTGGATAAACAAATACCAGCTATTGATTTTGCGGCTGGGTTGATTAATCAAGCAGTTTTGGGAGATGAACCATGTGCGTTACGAACTGAATTCACTGCATGTTTGGAAGCTATGGAACAATTGGCCAAGACTGAAAATGATGAATCATGTCGAAACGTTTTGACAGAATTGGACAATACACAAAGTGAGAATGAAAAGAATATGGGCATTAAAGAACAAATGTCATACATTTTTGCCGAATGGTTGCGATTGGCTCAGCATCCTTCCAAATCGGAACGATCATTGCATTTGTTTGTATATCGATTAGGACAAAAAGGGATTTTATCAAATGATGATTATTTGACAAGATTAATTCGATATGCTTTGGAAGCTGCTGTGAATGCGGCATTGAATGTTCAAGGTGGCAATCAAACTGAAGCATTTGTTGCTATCGATGCTTTGGCTAAATTGATTGTTACGATTTTCAGAACTGATAATGCCGATATGAAACAACGAGTTCATTATTCTCGAAAAGCATTGGGAGTTATTTCATTGGTGTTTGCTAAAGAACATGATGTTAAATTGGAACAATTCAATGGACGACCTTATTTCCGATTATTTTCTACGATATTGTATGAAATGACTACATGTGAAAATAATTTTGATGAATTCTTTCAAGAAATTTACGTTCAAATTGCTGGTTGTTTACAATCATTACAACCAATGGCATTCCCAGCTTTTAGTTTTGCATGGATGACCTTAATTTCACACCGGTTGTTTTTACCGAAATTGATGAAATTGGACGATAAAAAGGGACAAAAATTGTTGGTAAACTTGCTAGAAGCATTGATCAAATTTGTTGGTGAATATTCTGTTGGAGTACAATTCCCAGAAATGATTACTGCAATGTATAAAGGTATCCAGCGAATCTTTTTGGTTATTTTGTCTGACTTTCCAGTGTTTTTGATTGAAAACCACTATTCCTTGTGTAATGTCATTCCACAATCGTTTGTTCAATTGCGAAATGTGGTTTTGAGCGCATTCCCTCCAAATTCTGATTTACCAGATCCTTTAACCCAGGGGTTAAAGGTTGACCGATTGCCACAAGTTCGAGAAGCTCCAATTCTACAATTTGATCCAACAATTGATTTGCAAAACTATGGTATTAGAAAGTTAGTTGATCAATTTTTGTCAAAACCACAGCCGGCTATTGCTAAAGGCATTGCGTCATCAATGACTTTGGCCAAACCAATGACCCATGCCGGTATTGGATTTGATCAAATCAACGTCAATGCACCAGCACTACACGCTTTGGTGCTGTATATCGCTCAGCAGGTTGCTAAAGACAAAACTAGTGAAGAACTATTTAACCGTGAGTCCAGCCATGTTTCACTATTGACCCAATTGTTGATTGAGTTGAACACTGAAGGACGATTCTTTTTAATCCAAGCTATGGCTGACCAACTGCGATACCCAAACCGACACACTCATTTCTATTCTTGTGCAATTTTATCAATCTTTGGTAGTGACAGCTTTGGTGATGAGAAGGTGGAAATCCAACACTTGGTAACTAGAGTGTTACTCGAACGAATTATTTGTAATCGGCCACATCCATGGGGGTTGATTATCACATTTACCGAGTTGTTGAAGAATCAAAGTTACAAATTTTGGGACCTGGAAATCACCAAAACATCACCGGAATTTGAACGAATGTTTACATCTTTATATGAGCATTTGAGTAGTGGGGGTAGACAAGAAGCTGAGCAAGTACAGCCACAAGAACCTCCACCACCACCACCACAACAAGCAGTGGCCACACCACAACAACAGAACCAACCTACTGCTACTGCAATGTAATAAATGAAATAAAAAGAGGGTGGATAAATTATAACTTTTTGATGTGTTTAATGAATGAATTTTTTAATATATATATATATTGATTTTTATAAAATAAATGATGGTTTATTGTATATCGTAATTTCGTGCTTTACTTCTCAATTGCCTGATACGCTGTGGTTGATGGTTATAAAACTACTCTATAAATTGGATGTTTATTTAATTATTATTATAGTATTGTCTATTTTGGTGTCAAACGCATACGCGACTTTTCAGTCAATTTGTCAGGCCTGTCGGGCCAAAAAGTTCCAATTAGCGTTATGCCGACATGTATAAGCGTGTATATTACAGACCAGTAGGAAATCCACCATAAATACTTTCCATCTAAATGTTGATTATAAATAAGAATCACACGCCAATAATTCTTGTAAACGGAGTTAACCACTAGCTTAAAGTTCGAAGCAAACGCATTTCCAGCGATTACTAAGAACGAGAGCTGATAAAGTGGCCCGAGCTTAGAGAATTTTAAGTTATCTACACTTACATTAGATTATCATCTTATGTGAGACAAAACTTTTAGTTACTTGATTCCTTACAGACAAATAGTTAAAACATTTAACGCGGAAAATAAGGAGGTAATGCTCTCAGGAGAAGTTATTCAAACTTGTGGTTAAGCTACTTTGTTATTTTTCGGTCAACGGTGCGTGGCAGAAGAAAATAAACGGATCAAAACTCTATCATTGCATAATTGGTTATTGCTTTATGTGTTTGTTCAATCTACTCAATAAGTTGTACCATCACCTCAATTTTTTTTCGTTCCGAAGAATCTCGTGCGGCTGAAAAAAAATCTTTTTCTGCTAAATTTGGCTAACAAATAAATGGGATTACTTGGTAAAGCAGGTAAGTCAACATTCCAGTTATTATTTTTTTTTTTTGTTTTTAGTAAATTGGGAAGTGGATGGGTTCAACTTGGTTAACCAGTCAATACACAATCATGTCGAGGGGGGAGATAAAAATTGACGGACCTAAAACGGCTCAATAAAGTAGACCAAAACACAATGCATACCAAGGAGATTAGGCAAGTGGCACCGGAGTTGAATAGTTTATTACGTTGTCTCACCCGATCTATAGAGTGATACAGAAAAAATTCCCCCCTAGTCCTTTTGAAGCTTATTGATCATGGTCTCTCCTTCCTCCATTATACATTTAAGTCATAACTACATAATGTAGTAAAATGTAGGCCAATTACGCCTTGCAAATACAAGGCTCTAATACTCAGTTTATTAGCGTGCACATACGTAAGCTCGAACCAACCTATATTACTACGAAAGATCTACTGCAGCTCATCGAATAAACCAAGCCTGTTGTGAGTGGTTGTACCGAACTTGGCCCACTGCATGGGCAGTGAAAGTTAAGTTACTATAGTGACTACAAACCGCAAGGCTGTATATATGCTATAATTTATTTTTGTAACCAGGCCAAAAAACAAAAACATCATAATAATCAATCATCGATCAAACTTTAACGCTTACAAGATATGCAATCCGTACATAAACCTCCAACATTTGTAACCATGTTGAAGTATCGATAACGAAAAACGTCGGTAGGAGCTGCCGTTAAATGATGGTAAGAAAATAGTTCATCTGCTAAGATTAATTTGTATCAATTATTCATGTCGACAACGGTCCTTGAAATTAATAAATTAAATTTTGTCCAACTTTTTGGTGCTGACTCTTTTTTTTTTTTGGTTGTTCTTGACCATTTTAAGTTCGTACAAAGATAAAATTTGTAAGACAAAATTTTCTTGTTGCTTCTTTTTTCACTCCTCCTTAATCAATTTTTTTATTTATTTTTTTTTCTTTTCGATCGTCTTTTTACAATATAAATAGTTTGATAATCAATATTTTTTCTAATTAGTGGACTCCTCCATTGAACTTGCAAAACAGCTTTATTTACACTGTTATCACTTTTTTTTTAAATTTTTGGGAAGATAAAAAATAGTCTTGAGATTGGCTTCTTTTTTTTTTTTTTTTTTTTTTTCAATTCTACTCCAGACAATTTAGCATCATCAAATATTCAACTACAATCAAATAATAGAAATCAGATTAATGATACGAACAGAAAAATAATCACACACATAAAAAAAGAGAAAAAAAAAATGAGTTTAAACAATTCACCAATGGGTGAACCGGTGCTGAATCGACCTAGACCGCGACGAATGTCAATAGGTAATGCAACATCCTTTTCGGGCACCAATAGTTATGGAGCCTTGCTACCAAAAGAAAGCACAAGCTCGCTAAGAGAGCATACAGCGGGGTTATCGGTTATGGCGATGGAGGATGGGATGACTATGAACGAGCAAGATGAATATGATAATAGTGATTACAACCAATACAATCAAGATAATGAGGAAAGTGTGTTGATTGATGATTATGATACTAATGATGATGATTACGATACTAATTATAATAGTATTGGGGAGAGCAGTAACTTGTATAGACCTCAATCACACAGATACCAAACGTCCAACTCCCGAACGTTGGCAAATGACAACGATTTGGAAAATGTAACGAGTAGCAATTGGTATCAGCGGCAGAGAAGAGATACCCAATTAATTGGTAAATCCAAAAAGTGGTGCAAACAGCATATAACTTCCACAAATTTAAAAAAACAATTGATAACTATTCCAATACAATCTCTACCGGCCGTGACATTAGGGTTATTACTAAACATTTTAGACGGGCTGAGTTATGGTATTTTATTATTCGATACATCGCGAGACGTTTTTAGCGACCTAGGCCCTGCGGGGCTCTCGATGTTTTATGTCAGTTGCATCGCATCACAGCTGGTATATTCATGTGGAGGATCTGTTTTCAAAGCAGGTGCAGGAGGTGAGATGATTGAAGTTGTTCCGTTCTTTCATGCTATGGCAGTGGCTATTATAGAAGAAGTGGGGTTGGATAATCCAAAGGCTATTGTATCAACGACAATTCTATCCTATGCACTCAGCTCAATAGTAACTGGATTGGTTTTTTTCGCGCTAGGGTATTTACGACTTGGTTCGTTAATTGGGTTTTTCCCTCGACATATTTTAGTAGGCTGTGTTGGTGGGGTTGGATGGTTTTTGATAGTTACTGGGTTAGAGATAGCGGGCCAACAAGGACCATTGGAATACAACTTGGACATGATGAGGAAATTGTTTGAATTTCATACGTTTGTCAAATGGACGTCACCATTAGCAGTAGCTGGGTTATTGATGATTATACAGAAATTCAACCATCACCCGCTGATCTTGCCAACGTATTTCATTGTCGTGTTTGCCATTTTCCATTTTGTGGTTTGGGCGGTACCATCTTTATCATTATTGAAGTTGCGTGAATTGGGGTGGATTTTTCAACCTCCTAGTGTTTCAGCTCCATGGTACAGTTTTTATGATCTTTACGATTTTAAAGAGGTAGACTATTGGGCTTTATTAAAAACGGTTCCTGCCATGTTTGCATTAACTTTTTTTGGCCTTTTACATGTTCCTATTAATGTACCAGCTTTGGCAGCATCAATTGAAGAAGATAATGTTGATATTGATCGTGAACTAATCGCGCATGGTGTATCAAATGGACTTTCTGGATTGTTGGGTAGTGTACAAAACTATTTGGTGTACACCAATTCCTTGTTATTCATCAAGGGTGGTGCCAGCACACGTACTGCCGGGATCATGTTGGCGATTGCCACTTTCATGGTCATGGTAGCAGGCCCAGTAATTATCGGATACATTCCAATCTTGGTCGTAGGTGCGTTGATTTTTTTACTTGGTATTGAACTAATGCAGGAAGCGCTACAAGATACATGGGGCCGTGTTTCAAAATTCGAATATTTCACCATTGGGGTTATTGTAGTGACAATGGGTGCATGGGACTTTGTGTATGGTATTCTTGTAGGGATCATGCTGGCCTGTGTCTCGTTTGTAATCCAAGCTTCACGTACTAGTGCAATTAACAAGACATATACTGGAAAAGTAGCTCGATCGACAGTACGAAGACACGCTGTTCAACGGAAATTCTTAAGGCAAGTTGGCGATCAAATCTATGTAATGAAGTTATCAGGGTCCATGTTTTTTGGCACTATTGTGGATGTGGAAAAAACAGTACGAAATTTGATTGATGAAGTTCGATTTTCTAACCAACCAATTCGATACTTGGTGTTAGACGTAAGTGCGGTTACCAGCATTGATTACAGTGCCGCAGAAGGGTTTGCAAGAATGAATAGGTTGTTAAGCCGCAAAGACGTGTTCATGTTGTTATGTGGGGTTACTGCTGATGTGAGTGTAATGCAAGGATTGCGGTCAATTGAATTGTTAGGCGATCATGTAGGCGATACGGTGCGTCTATTTGAGAATTTGAACATTGCATTTGAATGGTGTGAAAACGAGTTTTTATCGCATTACTATCGACATCGTGATCTATGTAATAAAGCGTCAAGCAAAACCATACATGACATCCCACAAAGCCGCACTCTAAAGTTACCTTCTGAAAATATCGGCACAGAGTATGGGGTTTCACCACGAGCCACTGTGTTACAACGCGCTGCAGAAAACACAGTACGCGAAGACATGACTAGTTACACAAGGTGGCAGCAATTCAAGCAACCATTACCTATAATGATGCAAATATTTCAAGGATTGTCTACTAAAAATGAACAGTTTTGGTCCAAAGTTGCACCATATTTCAAACGGAAAGAAGTTATAGCGGGGACGGTATTGTATAACGACGATGAAGGAGAGGCTAAAGGGTTTTACCTTGTGGAGACGGGGATTTTGCGAGCAGACTATGATTTGGAACAAGGTCAATTGTTTGAAAGTATTTTGGCGGGGACGACATGTGGGGAATTACCGTTTTTCAGCGAAACTGATAGAACTGCAACAGTTAGTGCCGAAAGTGATAGTGTGGTTTGGGAATTGAATAGAGAAAACTGGCAACTGCTTCAAGAAGAGCTGGGGAATGAAGGGTTGGCGGTGGCTAACGAGTTGTTAAAAGTGGCGTTGAAATTGACTGTGGAAAGGTTTGAGAGTGTTACTGCATATATTTTGATATCTTCATCTTAATAATACATAAATATATAATAATTTATTTTGCGTCAAATTATTCTTTTTTTTTTTCTTTTTTTTCTCTAATATTGTTTGTTATTATAAGTAGAGACGTCGTGGGGGCCTGCAGTGGGTAGCAGTGGAGCAATGCCCATTCTAGTTTTTGACGGCGATGCAAACAACTCTGCTGGTTTGTTGATTGATGCTGTCGGTGATGATGTAGCTGACGATGATGATTCATCTTTAGTGGTGTATACAACCCGACGCCGTAGTTTATTTACCAAATATTGGTGCTCTTGAATCTCCAAATCTTTGGTCTCTCGAATGTTGAGTAATGCTTCCTTCAATGCTTTTCGTTGTGATTCTAATGAATTGATTGTATTCATCATATCTTTGTCAGTACGTGATGTAGTGGATACCATAGACACCGCACTAGCAGCACTGGCAGCTTTTTCTCGCACCATTTCTTCCAGTTTCTTTTCCAAATCCATATTTTTCTTCCGTTCCGCATCGAGCTTCTGTTGATAATCTACCATCAACACTCGTCGTTTTTCATCACTTTCTCTACATTTTTGCCGCCATTTGGCTATTTCTAAATCGGTTTGTGATGGGGGGAATTGATGAGGTAATGGATTCACCTGGTAATGTGCTGGTTGTGTTACTTGTGGCTGTGGTTGTGGTTGTGGTTGTGAGCGTGGTGGTGTTGGTACAATTGGTGAGTTCGTGTTGGCGGTAGAGTTGGAAGTGGCACTAAACCTGCTATCCACCGTACTGGTGCTCATCGATCGTTGTGAATAATCTCTCGAATGATTAGTATTTATATTGTTGTTGTTAATAGTAGAAACACTAGATCGTGAGCTTGTAATGCTTTCATGTCCTGGTGGACCGTTAGGGTAATATTCAGATAATGGTATACTCTTCGATGACCGTTGATCGTGAATCAGTTCACTTGTCGAATACTCCAAAATCGGCGATGAGATGCTTGGTAGTGACGGTACCGGTGGTACCTTCTCTGTCGACCGTTTCCAAGGAAGTCTACTAGCCCGCTTATTCAAGTTTTTATCTGTTGAATTCAACGAGCTATTAGAGTTTGTTTTGGTTAATGGTTGCTGTTGTATTGGTGTGACATGGATAGGTTGTGAAGGTTTATTGAAAGACTGTAATGTTGGTGATGTGGAGTTTGGAACTGATGTATTTGTGTTCGTGTTAATCCCTAATGCTTTTGAAAACCGGGATTCTCTATTACTACTAGGTTCCAGCATGACTCCACTTCGTAACGCCATGGATTCTCTATAACTTTTGACTGGAGGCCCTTGAGCCGGCGGCGGAGTGGGCACTGGAGGCGGCACTTCAGTGCTGTTGTTATTGCTATTGCTATTTGCTGAGTATGTCGTTGTGGATGATGCGGTTGAAGAATGGGTTGAGATGGAGTCAATGCTGGTGGAATTGGATATCGTCGTAGAATTTGATATGTTTGAGCTGGGGGAAAAGTTGTTGTTATTATTATTATTATTATTAGTAGTAGTAGTAGCAGGAATAGCAGAAGTGTGCGCGGAGACGTGTTTGAAACCTTCGGGAGAAGAAATTTGCAACTGGCCTTTGTGAAACTTTTTGGTCAATCTTCTATCATTAGATGAATTGGATGTGATGGATGTTGTGGAGTTTTTTCGATTGTTGCTGTTATTAGTAGTAGTAGTATTTTTGATTGGTGACGACAGCTGGGCGGTGCTCATGATTTTACTAACACTGTCGTGGATTGCAGCCTCAGGTCGACTGTTGGCAGTTGGGTATCTATCGAAATCTCGCAAAACCGGGCTACTTTTTTCAAATTGACTAAAAGATGAATTTGTTGAAGTTGTTGCTATTGGAGGTGGTGGTGGTTTTTTTGAAAAAGAGGAGTGTGTTTCAGTAACTGACATTATAAATAAAATAAATAAATTTTTTAAAAGAAAAAATTTTTTAATTTTTTTTTTTTTGTTATAACTTTGTTATTAATTATGCAGTGCTGTTCGTTGATTTTTATTAATTTATGTTC
>JAJLUN010000042.1:0-18050 GCA_030564365.1 Blastobotrys arbuscula | reverse complement strand
TGAGATTTAGTTTGTTGTTGTAATCTAAGATACGGGAGCTTGAAGATCTGAGATTCACCAAGCGGTCAAGTAAAACAATTCAAAAGATATTCTGGACCAAACACAATAAAAGCTTATGTTTCAAAAAAAAATAAAAAAATAAAAAGAATCCAGCTTGGTTCTGGACGGAATTAATGCGTGTTGGGTTTGAATCCTAATTGTATCTGATCAACAGATATTTCGGTTAGTGTTAAGTAATTATAAAATATATTCGGGTTTGTTGGTGAACACTTGTGGATACCAAATTGATTCAAATTTTTAAAGACTTGGTGACCTATAGCTGTCAAACGTTACTCTGACGTTGTGGTATAACACAGTTGGTGAAACAGCTGAAAATGAATTTTAAAAACAAAAAAAATAAGAACAAAAACACAAGTGGGTATGGTCTTCTATATTGTTCACCAAGGTGGATGAGACGTCGACTAGTCAACCCGTGTTGTAAAAGAATGGATCCAATGGATGATGAAGGGCGTGTATTGAAGAAGACAAAAAAAAAAAAAAAAAAAAAAAAAAAGAGGGGAATATAATATTTTAGCCTACGACTTTGAGATAGGGATGAAAGTAACTTTCAATCCGTGGTGATAAAAATTTATTTTCACATCGTTGTTCATGTGCGTGCTAATGGACATTTGAAATTCCAGCGGCTGGCAAGGAAAAAATAATAGTGGTAAATTAATATATAGTACTGGTGGGTGGTGAGAAAGAAAAAAAAAGCGGGATAGTTTGGTACTGTACGAAAAAAACATAATTTCAGGGGTCGATAGAAAAAAAAAACCCTAGAATTGCTACAATACGCCTAAATAGCAGAAAAGCTGGAATTCCTGAAGTCGGCATTAAAAAATAAATCTCAGGAGATGGCAGGCCGAGATTTTCGGGGTAATAGATTGTCTGCATCTAGGAATGTTATATTGATAAATTACAGCAAATGGTAGAAATTTGAGCTACTTGTTCATAAAGTTAAATTTTTCATCGCCGATATGGTAAATTTATGTTCTGATTTAACAAGTTTAGACAATCAGCTGGGTTATGCCACCCAGCAGGTGTACCAAGGGACCCCCCCCTCCCCCCCTAAAAATCAAACCAAAAATTATGCGTTAGATTAATTTTTGGTTCATGATGCGGTCGCACATGTTAGATTTGGTCGCGCTTAGCAACTGGCCGGCAATTGTAACCATATATATATATATGCATATGCCAGACTATAGTTCATTGGCTATCCCAGCCTACAGCTATACTGCGCATGGTGCGAAAAAAACAAAACAAAAAAAGGGCGCCTCTGTCATATTAATGTACGTATACAAGCTTGAGGCCGATTAATTATAATTGATGCTATGGTTAAAAAAATTTAGCAATTGATTAAAATCCACGTTTAATAAGTTCAAATAACAAACAGATCGATCGCGTAGGTTTACCGACTAAATGGTGTGGCCCCTGGCCGCCGTGGGTTGCTCTGATAGATCGAGCGACTCTTACTTACATATCTCACATATACGTTATTTTGATAATTAAGTTGCAGCTTTTTTCATTTATATTTGACTGACGTCCAAGCTCATTTAATTAATTAGCAATAGCTTTTGTTTTATATCTCTGGGCCCCTTTTTAAAATCGATCTTTTAATATTATCAATTCATAGATTTTCAACGCTTTTTTTTTTTTGCAAATGTATACGAGGGGTTCATATCGAGACTATGATTGATAAGCTGTATATTATTTAAATTCTATAGAGGTTAATACAAAGTTGAAATCACAATATGCGTATACTAAAACTGTAGCTCCTTTTCTACTCCTTCTTTTAATTAAATAGAAATTAAATAAGATATTTGGTGGAGTTTTGATGGATTGAACTCACATCAATTTGAGATAATAAAAACAGCTACGAACCATAGATTTGGGAAATACCACCGATTGGACCTGCGTATCGAACATCGCGTAGAAAACTATATTTCTGACCTCCTTAACTTGCAGTCTTTATCGGCACTGCTGCCATCCTCACATGTACTGGGCTATTATAATATGAAACTTATTTTGTTTTTTGACTTCCTGGGCTGTTCTCATATTTCGAGATCTCTAGAACTAAATGTTAACTAGTAAGTTTGCAAATCTGTATTAGGCCCCAAATAGTCATTTGATTTTAAGATTTTGACCTGTTATTGATTCGCTTGCAATCAATTTAGCTCTAATATAGTTCTATGGGTTACTGACAAACTGGACTGGCTTTTTCACGACAGCCTGGTACATCAACATTAACCCTGCAATTTGTCCACCTGCGCCTCTGAAACTGTAATATTTGCACAATTTAACAATTGGATATTGTATGAAGCACCTTACACTGTCCACATAATCAGTAAACATTATTAAAAGTTTGTTGGATCCAGTATCAACGGAATTGTCAGTGGTGTCGCGGCTTACACTGTCCAGTACGGCAGCCATAGCCAACCTTCAACAAGCATGTCTTCCTCAGCCATGGCACCTCAAAAAAATCATCAAAACCAAAATCATGGACAGGGGTTGGGGTTGGGCCCCGTAGGTTGCAGAAATGTGCCTGGAAAAATACCAGATATTAGCTAATAAAATACCTATCATGGGTATTTGAAGGGGTTGTTTGCGTACACGAAACCCAAAAACAAGGCTCGAGATGGGTTTTTTATTTATATATTTATTTATTTACTGATATCAGTATATAGGAATTTAAAACCCCTTCTCACCTTACTTTGAAACTGTGATCAAATGAAATCGGGAGTATACCATACTTGTAATAAAATAATAAATTAACGAGCTAATCATTTTGAACTGTCCTGAGTATACTGAAAATCTCCCGGAATGAGATGTACAAGCAAGCTTTTTAAGCGCTCTTGATTATTCTCAACTTGTTCGACTTTCCAGCATACCGGTCCCAAGGACCAAAGTTTTTGGTTTCACGTCTTATTAACTGCAATACTTTGTCAAAACTGCTCATCGAACAATGACAATAATGGCGCAACTTTTTGTAAATATTTCAAAGATGAAGATGAAACTTGGTTGCAAAATCTAGATATCTTTTCAAACCCAGACCAGCTCAATAGCAATGTACCGGCTCTACCGTTCATTTGAGCTCTAATGGTAGACAGACAAAACAATCAGACGCCAGAAGTTTTTTCATACTGATCACGTTTAGTTGGTTCGTGAAAATAGTAAAAACAAAAAAAAACAAGTAGTGGATGCGAGAATATGAAATTTATTTATATAGTATAAGATGGGAGAAGCTAACGTTGACCGACTGGCTATACCAAACGGTTCATAGTCGCTTTGTTGAGGCGATTAAAGTTTACACAAAAAACAAAAAACACTTAATATTCGTCCCCCGAAGCCAACCGTGAATATGTTGTTAATATATATAGAAAACTGTATCTGATAGGTTATCCGGTGTAGAATATCAAATGACTGATTTGCAAAAGATATATCCTAAAATGGTATTAAATGCGGCGCAACTATTTGGGACAGGGTATTAATTGGTATCTAGCGCCTGTTTCATTAAATATCAAGCTTATATCAGATGTACTAATCAATAATTATATCCGATATTTTATTTTCAGCCGAAAATTTACACCTGATTAGGACATTACCTATATATACGGATGTCTTTAATGCCGTCAATCTCTATCCAGCGCCTAAAACACTATACCTCACCGGAACATTTTCCAAGGCAAAGTTCTAAACATAAACTTTTGTCACCAATTCATTCAACTACCAACAACCAACATCACCGTGCCAGCTGTCAAGCTCTGATTGCATAGATCCCTGTATGACTGACCTTGCGTATGTCAGTAACATGTGGTTTTTTGCGTCGATGCAAAATTCTTCACCGATAAGCTTAACTCTTGCTTGACTCCACGTGTACAGCTATTTTGGCTGAAAAAAAAAGTCTATTAATAATCCATAAACCCATTCGCATGCTCATGATTATTAACAATGGGAGGGTTCATCCTCTATGATATATAGAGTACAATAAATTCCGATTGGTCTGTAGACTGACCATTGCCAAACGTAATATTATAAAGCACTATTTGAAACCAAACTCCAGTCCAAACTATATGCATAGAATGTTAATACCGTTTCGTGAACTTCCTTAATTGTAACGGTATATTTCTAATTACCACATTGAGTATACTAATCTTTTTATCGGCTAGCCCGGCCCGTAATAGGAGATGTCAATATCTCCCACACAGTTAGTTATATATATACCGCTTGCCAAAGGTGTGTAGGTGAGATGATTAAATATAGAATACTGTAGGAAATAAATTGATGGTTACAATCAAAAAAATATGGAGCTATGGCTACCAAGATAGTTTATAATACCAAAATCGCACCCAATACGAATACAAAATAAATACAAAGTATTAAAAGCTAAGGCCGATGGGGTTCACCGGCTTCTACCGTCAAGCTGTAATAGATTATCAGGCCTCAGGTAGAGTTAGCTGCCTGATTTGGCCGCACCTTTTTTTTTTTTTTTTTTTTGAATCAACAATTTTCGGGGCGCCGGCAATTTTAATAGGCGTGAATTTGCGCCTGTTTTTTTTTTCTCGGTGAAATTTAATGTCATAATAGTCAAAATAGTCCATGAAATGCAATTGATGCATGCGCAAACCCCTCTTATCACGCAATTGTACTTCTTATAATTAAGTTAAACAATAAATGTCTTCATTATAACATTCTAGGATATGACAGTATATATTGACAGCTGTTAATTATCAACCTCTCAAAAAACCTGTGAAAAATTGTATACAAAAAAAATTGATACCCAAAAAAGTTTTAATTTAATTGTTGGCTGACAAAATTGAATGAACCTCTTCCCAATTATCTTTATAATTATCTCTCTATCCACACATTCCCGTTTTTTTTGTTGTTAAAAATCTAGTTAACCTTAATTTATGATGATAGCTGGAAATCCAATTAGCTGTAAACATTAAACAATTAAAATGTGGCGTGGTATTTTTGGATTTCCAGCTATCATGATTTGGTTCCAAAGTTTATTCATTCCAAACGGTTATACCAATTAAAAATGTAGACTACGAAGACTTTAAATAAAACCATCACAAATTATTAAATATATTCATAATGAACTGGCGTAATCAAGACGATCTAAATCGAATAAGTAGATCAATAAGTGGTTTACAACGTGCAAAACTGACAAAGCCAGGCTGCTGGTAAACACTAATTTTTCCCCCCCAAGAGTGCATTGAGCCGGATTGACAATGTAAAGCATAGCATGTTCTCCGGTTCCAATTTATAACAATATTAAAATCGTAACGCAAGAAAATCGGCTTTGTTTATTAAACCTTTTGCCTGCGTTTATTAAACCTTTTCCTAATTAACCACCACTTGCAATTGTTAACGCCTCTAAAATTTTTTTTTTTTTTTTTTTTTTTTCTCTCTCTCTTATTTTTGGCCTAGTAAACCAGCTGTAATGTAGAAAAAATATCCTCTCTTGACTTATTATATATTTTTTTTTTTAGCTATTTTTTCTCCTAACAAGAAAATCCAGTAAAAAAAAATAAAAAAAAAAAGAATACACTTTTTTGACATCAACACACGATTTACTGTTAATACCAATATTCTTTATTATTTGTCACTTATCGCACCGGCGATCAAACCCAATAACCTAATAGTACAAAAAGTACAAAAGCAAACAAAAAAAAAAAAGATCCTGTATATTACAATAGTAGCAACAATTGTAAATTCTTATTTATTAACATTGGTACGAAAATGTCGAAACGAGAGCCATTACCAGATGGAACATCCAGTGATTTGAGTGCTACCAGCAGCTATGAACGCAAACACAACAAAGCTAATAATTTGGACAGGCCAATTATAATCAAAGATAATCAGGTCCAAATAGATGATAAGACGATGGATGAGGTCACTGCAAAACTGAACGAAACGTCATTAAATCAAAATCGGTTCTTGGGCGATTCTTCCTATTCATATGAGCGGTATTCGCTACCACCATCTAGAGTCTCATCTAACGACTCGCCATCAAGAAAGTCTGGGTCTACGTCTCCTGAGAACCATCGTGTTGAATTATTGGAACCTAATTCGTCAAATAGTTCAAAAAAACGACCATCCGCTAGGTATTTGTCGGCTGCGGGTAATTCATATGATTCTAACTCTACCGACACAACTGATAATGAAGATAACAATACTACTACTACTACTAATAATAATAATAATAATAAAGGAATGTTTTATTTGACCAATTCGGCTGATCAAGACTCTGATAATTCGCCGTCAATTTCAAGGGCTAGCTCACCGTCAACTCCATTCCCAGCGGCGGACCCGCAGGATCCTTACGCTAGAAAGTACCGACCACCACCAGTACAAAATTTACACGATATCGCACCACGATTTGTTTTTAGCAAACTTAAAAGAAATGGTAAATCAAATACAAGTTTGGATAAAAGTAGCCACAGCAGATCGTCTTCTAAGACAAGAAGCTCTAACCGAAGTTCTAAATCTACACTATCAACTTTAAATAATAACCATCGCAACAGTGATTCGGAAGATGATGGGTTGAAAAGAAAGCATGGGTCAATGATGGAATTGAAACGATTTTTCAAAAAAAAAAACAAACCTTCAAAATCAAGTGATTCACCGTCTTCATCAAAATTGCACAAACCGTCATCGCAAAATTTAAGAGCATCTCCATCATCTACGAGTACCGCTGCCATACCATTTTTGGAGGAAGGGTTCAAAAAGTATGGCAGAATTGGTAGAGTATTAGGATCTGGGGCCGGAGGGTCGGTGCGACTAATGAAACGGCAATCGGATAATACCGTTTTTGCAGTTAAAGAGTTTAGAGAACGGCAACCTAATGAAAGTGAACGAGATTACGGTAAAAAAGTTACTGCGGAATTTTGCATTGGCAGTACATTGCATCATCCGAATATCATTGAAACATTGGACATTATCCATGAAAATGGAAGGTATTACGAAGTGATGGAGTATGGCCCATATGATTTTTTTGCAATTGTTATGAGTGGGAAAATGTTGCGAGCCGAGATTAGCTGTGCATTTCGACAAATTTTGAACGGTGTTCAATATTTACATGAAATGGGGTTGGCCCATCGGGATTTAAAACTGGATAATTGTGTTGTTACCGAACAAGGTATTTTGAAACTAATTGATTTTGGCAGTGCCAGTGTCTTCCAATACCCATTTGAAGAAGATATTGTGTTTGCCAAAGGCGTGGTAGGATCAGATCCATATTTGGCTCCCGAAGTGTTGAGTGAACCGAAATATGACCCACGTGCGTCTGATATCTGGTCTTGTGCGGTGATTTTCTGTTGCATGTCTTTACGACGATTCCCATGGAAAGCACCCAGACTGAGTGACAATTCATTCAATTTATTTGCCAGCACACCACCAGAAGGTGTAAACCAAACTAAAATTACCAATAGTGCTGAAATCAAGGGTCCATGGAGAGTACTACGGTTGTTGCCCTCATCAAGCAGACATGTTATTAATAGAATGTTGGATCTATCACCTAAGAATCGAGCCACATTTGAGGAAATCATGAATGACGATTGGGTATCCACTATTTCATTCTGTACTTTGGATAAAGACGGCACGTTGATTAAAGGGCATGATCATGAACATACATTTGTGCCTGCCGAGCAGGCCCACCTGGAATCATACAAAAAATAGCAAATAGTACAAAAACCAAAAACAAAACAAAAAAAAAAGTAGCAGTATTAGTATAATATATATATGTATATATATAAATTTTTTTTTTTTAACTTTTATTTATTTTTAGAATCCTACATGATCAAACAACATTGAGACACTTTCCCCATTATGAATTCTTCGGATGGCTTCCCCAAACACTCTACTAACATCCAACACATCCAATAAACCACCCAACTGTGCCACATGTTCATCTTGGGGGGTAGAATTTGTGGTAACAATCTTATCGATAGCACTATTCTTAATTCGATCAATAGCATTACCAGTAAACAAACCATGAGTAATAATAGCATAAACTTTGACCGCCCCTTGGTCCTTAATTAATTTAGCAGCTCTGGTAATTGTTGTAGCAGTATCAAGCAAATCATCGATCAAAATTGCAACTCGACCAGAAACATCTCCAACCATCAGTGTAGTTGCCCGTTTATCTTCCTTAATAACAGTATTAACCATCTTTCTATGTCGCCGCTCTTTATGAATCAATGCAAAGGGCATTCCAAGCGAGTCGGCAATGTTGGTCGCTCGTTTAGCACCCCCAGCATCTGGAGAAACGATCACCGCTTCCTGATAATCTGGAATATGTGATGTGATATAATTCTGCAACAATGGTTTACCATACAAGTTATCAACAGGAATATCAAAATACCCTTGGAATTGTGGGTCATGTAAATCCATAGTAATGATATGATCTGCTCCTGCACAGGTCAACAAACTAGCAATCAACGTCCCCGCTTGTGCTACCCATTGTCGATATCCTGTACTCTTCTTTTCTTCATCACCAAAGTTCTTCGATGCTAACGCACTAGCTAAATTAAATGGCGGCGGAGCTCCTCCTTTACTCAATAACCCAGACTTATTAGGCCGTGGGGTGGCCGGTGCACTATCAAATTCGTGGGTACTGTCACTCTTTAGTGGAGCACCTTGTTTAGCGAATGGAACATCTGGTTGACGGGAATATGGGAACAATGGCATGACGGCAGTAACTTTTCTAGCAGATGCAGTTTTGCATGCGGAAATCATAATTAACAGTTCAATAAAATTATCATTAACGTTCCCACATCCAGATTGGATCACATACACGTCTTTTTCTCGAACAGAGTCTTGGATCATTACTGACGTTTCGCCGTTACTGAATTTTTTAAGGTCCACTTGTTTCTCATCGATTGCTAGTGTTTGGCAGATAGAGTTGACTAATGACGGGTGCGAACTCCCTGATAAAATCACGAGGTTACGCATGTTGATTTGAAGTAGGTTACAAATGTAAATACTGGAGAAATTTTTTTTTTTTTTTAATTTTTTTTTTTCAAATCCAGAGATTGGTGATTAAATGGTTGTGCGGCTAAAAAATAGCAGCAACGTACCGGTACGTAAGCGCGGTACATTGTTGCCCGGAAGTCGGGGGAGATGAAACCGATGGGAAAAAAAGTATTCACTCATGCTTTTTTCGAATTCAGAAATGCAAATAATATGGTCAAAAACTTCTACCAATTGCAATATTGGGGTATATAAAACTTTCAGATCGAAAGGTGATTAATTTTTAAAAAATTAGACAAATAAATGGCAGGCATTATCGAGGCTGGTATATGTTTTCAATGAAGCCGTCATAATTTTCGTTCTGGCTTTGGTTTTACTTTTTTTTTGAGCCGCATTGAATGCGGTTTAGCTGTTGAATAAATCTATAGCACTTATAAATTTACTATATCGGTCAACCAAGATGAAATTATTATACTTTCTGGACCTTGGTTCTAGAGCTAATATAATCACACTTGGAAGTAAAAAAAATTGTCTCTATAAATTGTTTTGGCATATATGCTCTAGAGAAAGGATTTGTATTAATTATATTTGAATGAACCCAAGTTGCCCAAAAGACTTTTGAGAAATTACTACAAAGGAGATAAAATTCAGAGACGTACACTCTACTTATTCCCCAAAATGGATTTATATCGCTGCGGGATGGGAATATTGAGTTTAGGAAATCCATGTTATCCGAGGAAAATATGACGCGTGTTAGCAAATAAATTGTTAACCATTTAACAAGAGCCTTACAAGCAATGCACATCAACATTGTACTTTAATTGACTGGCGACTTATATTTTTTTTTTATCAAGCTATTTCAATGAATTAGTGACAAGAGGTACTCTTTTTTTTTTCAGATCAGATCATATCAGAAGAGAGCGCGGCTGAGAACGCTGTATTTTTTCAAAAAGGTTGCCCGGAAGTCGGGGCCGCTCCATTCTCCCAACACTACTTTTTTTTTCTTCCAGACTTTAGATTTTGATTTTGTGAACTTAAAAAGTATCGACTGTCATCTAGATTCAAAAACCTCAACCTACACTTACACTTATAATAATACATCACATTAATACGTGATATTAACTTGTCAATTATCATAAACATATCACAAATATAATAGCACTATGGTATGAGCTTTTTATTCTCAATTGGTCAAAAATGTATCCTTTTGTATATCAAAAGGATTAACGCCACCACATTAAGATCATAACAGATACTAATATTAATACAATAGACATCAATTGGTACAGGGTACGATCTTTCAAATAGTGTTTTCAGTCCAGGTATGTTAATCTTCTTTTTGCTTATTTTACTAATGCTTTATCATAGACGGTCGAAACTTTCAAGTGGAGTATGCTGCTAAAGCAGTAGAAAATGGTGGTACTTCCATCGCGATCAAATTCAAAGATGGCGTAGTCTTTGCAGTCGAAAAAATTATTAGCTCCAAACTATTAGTAAACAATTCCAACAAGCGGCTACAAACCATTGATAAACATATCGGTGTTGCATATTCTGGGTTATTACCAGACGGCCGCCACTTTGTTAATAGAGGACGAGATGAAGCAGGTCAATGGCGATCAATTTACAAAGTTCCAATCTCAGTCGATGCATTAGCACAAAGAATGAGTTCGTATGCGCAAGCTCACACTCTATACAATTCCGTGCGACCATTCGGGGTGACTACTATTATTGGTGGCGTTGATGAAAATGGGGTCCATTTACATATGATTGAACCAAGTGGTAGCTCATGGGGGTATAGAGGTGCGGCTACTGGTAAAGGTAGACAGACTGCCAAAAGTGAATTGGAAAAATTGGATTTGGATAACTTGACTGCTCGGGAAGCTGTTAAAGAAGCTGCTAAAATTATTTACTTGGCACACGAAGATTCAAAGGATAAAGATTTTGAGTTGGAAATGAGTTGGGTTAGTTTTTCAGAGACTAATGGAGTGCATCAAGAGGTCCCAAGTGATTTGTTAGAGGAAGCTAAGAAGTATGCAGTTAGGGAATTGAATGGGGATGATGAAATGGATGAATAACTGTAAAATAGCAGAAGAATAGATCTAATAGTTCTGTAGTTTATTATTTTTATTATTATTATTATTATTAAATTTTATTATTTCATGTTTTTCGATTATACAATGATTCATTAAAGTTGCCTGAAAAATAATACAATTGAGGCCGGTGAGCGCGTGGTTTTTTTTTAGCGACCTTTTTCACGCATACTTAGCATGTAGGCACGCGTCGATATGAAAGTTTTTTTCAATTTCTTTCTAGCAAACCCAAAATCATGAAAGTCCCACAAGGAAGCATTCTAATAGAAGAGGGGGATATCAACTCGAAAGAGAAGCTTTTATCTGCTTTTATACTCGAGAAACTCAAAGAACTCGATCCAACTGATCTGCTGGTACTAGCATCATCAAATTCAAGTGCGTACGCTCTACAACAGCTTCTTTCTCCTACAATCAAAGTTCAAACTCTTTATGAACATTGCTATGACCTTGTGTTTGATCAATATCAGGACGTGCTTGAATCAGATCATTATAATTTTCTGGTCAGCTTGGTACTGTCACATAATAACATAACTACCTTTTCTGAGCGTAATAAAATTCTGTCCAGTATCACCACGAACAAAAACCACACCAATGTTTCGACTAAAGTATTAGAAGAGGTAAAGGAGATTATGGAAAAGTATAGAATTTTGGATAAACATAGCTTATTGGAAATGATGAAGGGGAAAGAGAATGATAAAAAGTTGGTGTTTGTATCAGGGTTGGAAAATTATACATGGTCACAATACGAGGTGCTGTTAAGGCTGGGAAAGGGTATAATTGCGACAATAGATTACAACCAGGCGATATTTGGGTTTGCCGGGGCAGATCTTAGCCCTGTTGAACATTTCGCTACCCAAGCAGAAAAACGAACTTCATCTGGTTGTAGTGATTTGGAGTATGCGGATAATATGGTTAATATACTGAACAACTATTTGTCCAAGGGCACTAAAAGTGATCACAATATTATCGAAAATGGGGATGAGAATGAGTTTGAAAACCAATCTATTCTACGGGAATTTTCAACTGATAGTTCAGAACGTCAATGGATTCTAAATACTTTACAAAAGTTATCAGATCAAAAGAAGCTGGATGAGTACGCGATATTAGCGAGATCTAATGCGTATTTAAAATCTATTGCAGCCGAGTTGAAACACCGGGATGTCAAGTACAAAATGCTGTCTCAGCCAACTGTATTGATAACGTTAATAAAGTTCATGAATGATCCAAAGCAAATGGTCTACTTTCTGTATTTGTTGAAATTACTGGATCCTAAATTTCCGCCTGCTGATTGTTACGATATTTTGATGAGCAGCAACTGCCTAGATAACGAGAATAGCCAGTTTTTGCAGGACCTGGCTACAAGATACTCCAACAATAAAACCCTCGATACTTTAACTGAGGTGGTCACCGAATTCTGCTCAAAATCAAACATTTCGTCCTCAACTTTGGTTGAATACCTTCACAAGGTTGTTGATGATACTAATGGATTATCTCCTGATAAAGATTTTGTCAATAAACACTGGAGATGTTCATTCACCCCACATTTCATTTCAACGAACCCCAACACCGTAACACTATCCACGGTCCATTCATCAAAAGGGTACCAATGGCCGCATGTATTCGTTCCAAAAGTTAACGACTCAACCTACCCTCACTTTCTCGCTTCTACTAACTCTTTAACCGAGGAGCGCAATTTGCTATACGTTGCATTATCGAGAGGCTTGAAAAGTGTCTACTGCTCGTTCTCGCCTGATAATCGACCAACGAAGTTATCAAGATATTTACGAGATACTGGTTTAGAATTTGTGGGCTCAAAACAAACATTATCACCATTATTTAAGGCTAGACGACGGTTCCCACTGGTGTTTAATCACCCAGAAAAGAAGATTGTAGGGAATTTTACTTATTTTCAGAGGACTAGAGGGTTCTGCACGTTAACTAGAGTAGTTGGGCGATTGTGACGTTTTGCTTTCAATTTTTTTTTTTTTTTTTTTTCTTCCTCAATTTCTACCCCAAATGACTGAAAATGCCTACAAAGACATTCACTTTTAGCTACCAATTAGAACATAATTATATGACGGGTAGGTAGTTAAAAGTAGGTGTATCACCATCTCAATAGCCCCACCGCTAGAATCACGTAATGCTGTCGCTAATTGGTTGTAATGGCATATTCCTGCTAGAAGGAATCTTCAGAACCAAAAAGAAAAAAATTATGCATTAGTTCGTCGATAGTATTTTAAACCTTATCTAACTATAGTACTATATATTACGAGTATTGCGCTCAAAGCCAAAATGACCGTGCGGCTGTGTATCCACAGCTAATCCGTCGATTATTTTCGCGGGACATCTATTCATCTGAAATTTTTTTTTTTTTTTTTTTTTTTTCACACACAATATTTAACATTAACATTAACGATGGCACCCAAAATAAACAAAAAATCGCTAAAACAGCAAGATGCTACTCGTAAAAAGGTTTTTAAACCGATATTAGAATCAAACTTCAGTCGTATAGAATGGCCTACCCTCGACACCACATTCGAGCAGGAGTTAATCGACTGGATGTGCACAAAATTCGAAAAGATCAAAGTACTAACTGAAACCAAAAGAAAAACTACTAAAAAAGTCATTAATACTGACACTTCGAAAAAACTTTCAAATGAGTTTACTATTGGGTATAACGAATCAATCCGGCTTTTAGAATCTATCATATCAAATAATGATAAAGGGGATGGACTAAAAGCGTTGATAGTTTGTCGTAGTGATATACCGGCAGTTATATCCGCACAATTGCCATTTATTTGTTCGGCAGCGGGTGTACCTTTAGTTCAATTATCCAAAGGGTCACTTGGGAAATTACAAAAATCATCTAGCTTAAAGCATGTGGGTGTTGTTGGTGTTACAAATTCAGTCAAGGATTCATTTATTTCTACAAACAGCACAAAACTGGAAAAATTTAATACACCATGGATCGACCATTTAATGAAATACAAAGAACCAAACGTTAAATTCACATCAACTTTTGCTACATTTCCTAATAAAATAAAGAATAAAAACTAATCACTAGCTGCCAAACCTTTAATCCGAGCTTGCAACTTATTAATTGTCTTTTTCTGGGTTTCGATTCTTTCATAGCATTCATTCAAATGTTGTTTATAACCATCATATTCTCGTCTTCTAGTTTCACGTTCATTGTGCCACCGTTTTTCCATTTCATGATATCGTGATAACCACAATTTCCCAACAAAAGAGCCTGAAATTTGTTTGAAAATCTCTTTACGACTTTCACCATTCGATGGGGATGTGGAACTTTTCAATGGTGTCATCTCTTTCATGGCGGCCTTGGTCTTGGATTCAGAAAATTCTGTGGATTTCTGCAACTTTTCAAATTTATCTTGAAGTAGTGATAACTGCTTGGTGGAGAATTTCTCATCTTGTTTGGTTTTTTCCAATTCATCTAACAAATCTTGAGATTCCTTTTGATTTTTGACAATAGTGTTTGTCATTTCGTTGATGAAGGCGTCTAATGATTCAGTCACCATTGATTCTAATACTTGTAAACTTTGCCTATCAACCTTCTTATCTTCATTTCGCTCATTTTCTTCCTTTTCCAGCTTAACAGAATTAATGGTTTCGTCAATTTTTCTTTGCCATTTTTCACCAACTTTGGAATGTAATTTTTGTAAAAATAGTATATGCGATTGTAATTGATGGTCCTCCATTTTAAACAAATCTTGAGTCAATTTCTTGATTTTTTGTTCATCTTGATTATTTTGTTCTTGTAATTTGTCAACTGTAGATTCCAGTTCCACCACCCTGTCTTGGTTCTTTGGTTTGAAAAATTGTGACACAGTGGATTGTGCAAGCATACTTGCAGTAGAATTGCCAAAATACTTCGATTCCCGGTTTTGAGTAGATAATTTTTCTTCCAATTGTTGACTTCTTGATGATTCGTAGTATAATTGCTCCTGTAGCTTTTTGGCCTCTTTGGAAACGTGATCGTAATCTTGTTGGAGTTTAGCATAGCTCTTTTTATATGTTTCTAATTTGGTCAACAAATCTTCATTATTTTGTGATGGTTTCAGCAAATCATTACTGGACTGTAATTTTTCAATCTTTTGTTTATATTCTCCAATACTTATTTGATATAATTTGCAATCTTTGTGCAACTTATCGAGTTGAGAGCTCAATTGATTTTGTGAATCCTTCAGTTGTTTATTCTCTTGATTGGTTTTAATAAGATTTTCATTGCGAATGTTGGTTTCATTCATAGCTTCATCTAATTGAGTTTGCAGTTGGGTCCTTACTGATTCCAACTCTTCTTTAACTTTGTTTAATGCTACCTCACTTTCATCCAATTCAGATGCCAGCCTAGCATTTTCAGTCAAAGTTTCATTTACTTGCGCTACCGTGTCTTCAACTTCAACTACCAATTTCAGTGCATTGCTCAATCCTTCTTTCATATTATCAACAGTAGTTTCTTCATCATAACATTCTTTTAGAATTTGCAACAAGTCATGAACCAAGTTACTGGACTCATTGGCTTTATTAACACTCTCTGATTGTAATGATTCTAATTTATTTTTGCTCTCTTCATATTTTAATTTCAAATCTTCCAAATCATTTGATACTTTTTCTTGATCTGTTTTTGAAGTTTCCAATTCCAATTCTTTAGCATTTAAATTCGATTTCATTTTAAAAACTTCAGACTGCGATCGTTTCATTCCTTCTTTTAATTCTTGTGATTCTGATCGCAAATCTTCCAGCTCATCCAAAGAATTCTTCAACTCATTCATATGTTTCCACAACTGATCCAGTTCATCCTTATTTTGACTAATTTGTTCATCTTTAGAAGCCATCTGACTCAAAACTTCATTGATTTCCGAATCATGATTTTGTCGTAGTTCTGCCAATACATTCTCAAAATTAGCATCGACTTTCTCAAAGTTATCGGCCAACTTTTCATAATCGCCTGATAGACTATCAAACTCATGCTGTAATGAAGAATATTTAATATTATAATTATGTGCAGCATCTTGAATTTGCTTCAACATATCTGAAAATGTTTCCATATTTAACCCATCAACCATTGTAGCTGAATCCAATCTCATTGATGTGGAAGACGCTGATAGCCTTGAGCGACTTCGATTACTACCAACCAAAATATTTTTAATACTTTCAACTTGGTTATATAATCTTGACAAATCTCTATCGTACACACTTGGGGAATCTTCGCTCAACACTCGTCTACCACCCAAATTTTCACTACTGTAATTATCAAACTTTCTTAGCGGAGACAGCCTTGATTCATTAATATACCGAATTTGATCCTGCAAAGTTCGCGAATTGTTCCTTTCCTGTCGTAACATATCTTCATATTGTGACTCTCTCTCGATCGAAGCTTGTTCTAGATCTTCACAATGTCGTCGTAACTCTTCCAGCTCATCTTGATAGTATAATAAATTTTCTTCCAGTGTTCGAATCTTAATGTCTTTCTCTACATCGGCTTGTTCATGTTCTCGCTCCTTATTAGTATTCACTTGGGCCAGCGTCTTCCGTAACTTTGAACTTTCATGTTGTGCTGCAATTTTAGCTGCTTGTGCATCAGCCAATTGTTTTCGTAAATCTGCGACGCCTTCGCCAGATGATTGTTGTAATTGAGATTCAACAACAACAATTCGAAGCTTCAATTGAAAATTTTCATGTGCTAATGCATCAATAACGTCTTTTTCTTTCCTCGCCCCAATTGTTGTTGAAGATGATTCATTATCGTCCGCATTGAATTTTTCAACTGGATAGGTCACCGCTTTTTGAATCAACACCGAATCCTCGCCATCATAATTATTTTCGAAATCATTTCTTTTGTCGTCTAAATTCAAATTTTTATCATCATTCTCCTTATCTTCGTTACTATTATCTCCAGTGTTAATCATCACCCTATCATTGTTCACACTTGTTTGTTTGTTTAAAGAAAACCGTTCAAATTTTTTAAGATCAGTGCTAGAAAAAGTATTCGAAATAAACGATTCACAGTCATTATCATCATCCAAATAATCATTGCCTCCTAATGTTGTCGTATTGACCTTACTATCATTAACTGTATTATTCACAAAGCTCTCTTCAAGGCTATCCCCTTCTTCATTATCATCATTTATTTCTTTTAATACTGAACTATTTGTATCTAGCGTTGTGCTGTTTTCGAACCTTTGACCATTTTTATCTAACACGCTACCCACAGCTGATATCTCACTTTCGGCCATCCTCTATATAATGTTTTTATTTTCGCTCCTATACTGTCAAGGAATAAATAAATAAAATACTAGCGTGCCAATGTCGAGCTGTCTGATATATTGATCACCAACCTTTTAGTACTGATTTTGTTCGGCCGATCGATCAAAAATAAGCGCACTTCTGTATTAAATCGAGAGTATGCTGAAAGAGATGTATACGAGTGAATATTGGAAGAAAGTTAAAAAAAAAAAAAAAAAAAAAATATCGCGACGTGCGACATAAAGTTGTCAGAAAAAAAAGGAGTAAATAAACATACTGGGATCGGAAACTAAAATTTCGAAAAGAAAAAAAAAATGCGTCAGCCGGGAATCGAACCCGGGTCGCAGCAATACTCGGTTTGATCCGGGAATCCATTCTCAATTATCATGGGAACGCTGCATTCTACCATTAAACTACTGGCGCTTTTTTGTTGAGATTAATTGATATAAATATATATTTGTTCCAAGTTTTCAATTGTCCCAAAAATTTACCAATATGATTATGTCGACTTTGACTGATACCACTGCTCGCTGTAATGTGAACAATTATTTGAGTAAGCCTTTTGATATTGGTACTGGCGTTCGTCAGGGTGACCCACTATCACCAGTTCTTTTTGCGCTTGTGCTGGAACCACTTCTTTGTGGGTTTCGTCGACATTTGAAGGGTATCATGCTCCCAAAT
>JAJLUN010000041.1:0-92312 GCA_030564365.1 Blastobotrys arbuscula | reverse complement strand
TTTTAATACTATCAGCAGTTGGGAGTACTCAGTTGTTTTTTTGTCATCGAGCAAAAAATGGTTCTGGGTTTTCTTGTGGTAGTAAATTATTTTAGTTGGGATCGGAAGGCGTCGGAGGTGGGCGGGCTGTAACTGTTTTCCTGGGCGCTTAGGAATTGTTTATATTTATTATTGTAGCAGAGTAACTTGGCCACCCAAAAATACTCACGAAACAACACCATCACCTATACTTCAGCTCATCATTACCTTTTTACCAGTCATCATCTTACAAACTTTTAATATATTGTCAACAAACGTTTAGGTCGATATCAACAAACAAACTTTTAAATCATCAGGAAAGCGTTTTTCAAAACTTCATTGTAACACTATTCACCGCTTATATTTATTCATTTACTTATTCTCTGTTTCATTTTATAAACGGTTCAAATTTTTAATCAAAACAGATACATAAATCTTTACAATGGAATCAACCCAAGGATCTCAAAAACCGGTTGTCTCCGTCAAACTTGTTCTATTGGGCGAAGCAGCAGTCGGTAAATCATCG
This sequence comes from Blastobotrys arbuscula, assembly GCA_030564365.1. Classification (NCBI taxonomy): domain Eukaryota; kingdom Fungi; phylum Ascomycota; class Dipodascomycetes; order Dipodascales; family Trichomonascaceae; genus Blastobotrys; species Blastobotrys arbuscula. Next base: position 91,768 of record JAJLUN010000041.1, on the reverse strand, counting down.
CTAGTATTGCGATTTGTAAGTGATGAGTTTCAAGAAAATAAGGGTAAGTAATGGCAAAAAACAACAAAAAAAAAAAAGAACAAGAACAAGATCGTCTAACAATAAATAGAGCCTACTATTGGGGCAGCATTTTTGACACAAAAATGTTCTCTACCAAATCGAACTATCAAATTTGAAATATGGTAATTATTTTTATCTTTTGCCGGAAAATTTACTAATAAAAATAGGGATACTGCGGGTCAAGAACGTTTTGCATCTTTGGCACCCATGTATTATCGAAATGCGCAAAGTGCGTTGGTTGTTTATGATATTACTAAGCCATCATCATTCATTAAAGCTCGACATTGGGTTAATGAATTAAAGGCACAGGCCAGTCCAGGTATTGTTATTGCACTAGTTGGTAACAAGACTGATTTGGTATCCACTGAAGATTCTGAAGAAGAAAGCAATAATGAAGAAGGTAATGAACAAGAAGAAGGGGGTCACGATGAAGATAACAATGATTCAAATGAATTGAAGCGACGAGTATCAAGAAAAGAAGGGGAAAAATTGGCTCAAGATGAGGGTTTATTGTTTTTTGAAACATCAGCAAAGTCTGCTCTTAATGTTCGCGAATGTTTTTTGGGTATTGCCAATAAATTGCCAGAAGATAATACGAAAAAGGCTGGTGGCAATGTGAATAACACTGGGAATGACAGCAATGATGGCCGTGTAGACTTGAATGCTTCGGGTTCAAATCAAAGTTCAAGTCAAAATTGTAGCTGCTAAGTATAACTATTCTTGTTATTATCTTTTTTATTTTTATTTTTGTTCGTATCACTAATATTTTGTTTATATCCCCTCCCTTTTTGTCTTCCATCAACCTTTTTTTTATTTTCATTTTTATTTTTTTTTGTTTTGCAAAAATTTAACACCACTCATTTTATTATTATTCATATGATAATATCTTTATAATGAATTGTTATACCAAATGGTTACCAAGTACATTAATCTGTTATCAAAGCCATTAACATATTTCAAAGTAGAATCAGCAGTTAAAAAGTTTCTATCAAATGCAAATAATCGATCATCGCCTGCCAAAATAATTCCCAATAGTGTTGGCATAACCATTTTACAAGCATGCAAAACACTACAAATTGAAAACCAGAATAGTTCAACACAGGTGCTACCAACGAGGTTTCAAAGCATTTATAAAAAAAATTGGAATTACAACAATAGTAAAAAAGTAAAAAGTTTAATAGATTCCGTGTTGAATAGTAACGCTGTTAATCTTCCAAATAACCATGAAGTGTTACAATATTACCTTTTCACCCCACCAACTCCGGATACAAATGAATCATTGAAATTATTGAGAGATTTCAACGTGACATCTAATATTGGTTATCAAAACTTTTCATCATATTGTTTTGGGTCATTGAAGTTTGCATTATATCGACATGAAGTTGTTGACGCATTTTCATATATAAATCTGTTAAGATTAAAAAAATCTAACATGACATTTATTGATAGTTATTTATTGCTGCCAATAATGTTTTTGGTACCATTCCCAGTTATACTAATAATTGATTTGAAAATCGCCACTGTTTATATTGGATTTTACGCTGTATACCTATTGAAGTTTCTTTCGCTTTACAGTTGTACAAATTCAGTGAGATGGGCTAGTACTGTGTCTATATTGGATCGAATAAAATGTTATGATGAGCTAGAAATGGCCAGTAGGATTGTTGATGCATACTACGAACTGGTAAATTTGAATCTAGCTAGAAATAATGGAAATAACCATGAGATTGATTTATTGATGATAAATCAGCAGCTGAGAAAACTGGGCATGAGAATCAACGTGACCGAGGAAGAGTTGATGTATCAAGAGTATTGGAAAACTGCAGGCGAAGGATTTGAATGGGTAGAACCTGATCGAGATCCTTCTGATATAGTTAAATGAACCTAAAAAAAAAAAAACCTAGTATGTTATTCTAGTTGTAGTTCTTGTAAGAAATTTTTAAAAAAAAAAAAAAATGTAGCGCGTAAAAATTTTTCAATTTTTCACCACTTAATTTTGGTAATAAAAAAAAAAATCTCCACCATAAGATCATCACCACCACCACCACCAAACGCAGTAACATATTACCATTTTACATATAAACAATGCCGAAGAAAAAAGGTAACCAACCCACCGAAAAATCAGAAAAAGATCTTGCAAAAGAAGCTAGAGAAGCGTCTAAAGAAGCGCAACGAGCTAAAGCAGCGGCAGGCCGAGCAGTGGTTTCATCGTCTTCATCATGGACAGGTAAACTGCCGGCGTCATTACTACATGAGCACTGCCAAAAACAAAATTGGGAAAAAGTCAATTTCGATACAGTAAGTGGAAAAACTTGATATTATAAGCAATATGCTAATTAAATAAAAACATTTAGAAACGTGTTAAAGATGGATTCATCGTTATAGTGATATTAGGTAAAAAAGATCCAAAGACTAGTAGTATTGAGACTGTGGTGTTTTCACCACCAAAAGACTTGATTCAACCACAACCAACTGTATTAGAAGCACGGCATTTGACAGCCACTTATACATTACACAGAATTGCATCGCATAAAAATTTAAAAATGGTATTACCGGGTCCCCATAAAGAATTATGGTCAAAGTTAGAGGATGCGAAAAAAACTTGCAAAGATAAGGACACAGTTTATGCACAAGATCCGTTTTTAGTAGCCCGAGAGAAAAAGAAACAAAATGCAAAGGCAGCTGAAATTAGAGGTGATACCGATTTACAAGAAAAGATTCGAATCAGTAAAGCAGTTAAAAATGCAAAGATTAGTTTGGCAAATGAATCATCAACCGATAGACCAAAAGGCGGGTTTAAAAATGAATTAAATCTTTCAAGAGAAAATAGACATTGGGTAGAAAAGATTATTAGAAAAGAAAACGGGTTCCAATATTTACTAAATAAAGATAAAAGTCTAGATGATAACGAAAAGAAAAAGATCATACAAACGCTGATTAACTTGGGGTTTGAAAAATTCCAAGCCGTCGAATCGTTGGAGTTTACCAAAAATTTGAGTACCGCATTAGAATGGTTATTGGTGCATATTCCGGAAGATGATTTGCCAGAAATTTTCAATAGATGGAAGAATATTGGGTCTTCCGCTACTATTCAAAGCAATGATTTAAAAGTTGAGTACGCGCTTAGAGAGATTAAAGGGTTTGGGTATGATGAAGAGCTGACTAGAGATCTGCTGGGGAAGTATAATAAGTTTGACACCTTGGCACTTTTAACACATTATTTAGTTGAAGGGGAATTGATCGAAATGGTAAGAAATGATGATGAAGATATTTGGCAAGAAGAGTGTGAGGGGTTGAAATCGTTGTATGATAATTGTATTACTGATGATAATAGGTTTGAAATTCAATTGGAGAAGAAGTGTAAACTGATTATTTGGAAAGGACAAAGTTATCCGAATATGGTACCGGGTATTGGATTGGAAACTTCAAACAAGATTCCAAAATATTATTTATTGAATACTATCAAAGAGCTGGGATTATTCTTACAAAATTATCTTGGTGATTGTTTGCTAAGTGTTATTGTTGATTGGGTTTCAGAAAACTTTGATAACGTTGTTAATAAACCACCGAAATTGTCATCTTTATCATCTGGTATTATTGGATATTCTGAAAATAAAATTTCCAAAACTAGTAATAATAACAATAATAAAAAATCTACCAAACGTCGGGTTCAATATGTTGATAAAAGTGCGGATCAGTTGGCTAAAGAATTTTCACGACCTAGTTCTAAATTAACTGAAATGATAAATAAACGAAAAGAGTTGCCTGCATGGAATAAAAATAAGGAAATCATTGATCTAATCAACTCTAACCAAGTTGTTTTAATTACTGGTGAAACGGGGTCAGGTAAATCTACCCAAGTTGTTCAATTCGTTCTGGATGACATGGTTAATACACATCATAATAATAAATGTAACATTATTTGTACACAGCCTAGAAGAATTTCAGCAATTGGGTTAGCACAACGAGTGGCAGAAGAACGAGCCACAAATGTTGGTGATATTGTTGGGTACGCAGTTCGAGGCGAAACAAAACTTAGTGACAATACAATGGTAAGGTTCGTTACTACTGGTGTTTTGTTACGAATGCTTCAAATGGATGCAAATGCGTTGGCGAATGTTAGTCATGTGGTCATTGATGAAGTTCATGAACGGTCTTTAGATTCGGCGTTTTTGTTAATTTTATTAAAACGATTAATAAAAGGGAATAAGGAGCTAAAAGTTATATTAATGTCTGCCACCGTTGACACGGAAGCATTCAAAAGATATTTCAATAACCAATTATCTTTGGCACATATTGAGGGACGAACTTTCCCAGTTGATAATGTATATCTTGATGAAATAATTTCGTTAACGAAATATATCCCGGCTTCATTACAAGAAGAAATTAATACAATTGATTCCGGTTCAATTGGTAGGGTTATTATTGCTCTGAAAGATAGATTGGATTATAATTTGATCAAAGAAACTGTTAGATATGCACATGGCACCATTGGTGATGGGTCTATTATCATCTTCATGAGCGGATCTGCTGAAATCGATCAATGCATTAGAACATTGGATTGTAATGATTATTACCTATTACCATTACATGCATCATTGCCACCACAAGAACAGAAACGTGTTTTTAATCCACCACCAGCTGGTAAACGAAAAATCGTGGTCAGTACCAATGTTGCTGAAACGTCTATCACCATTTCAGATGCAGTAGCAGTTATAGATACTGGTCGAGTGAAGAAAACTGTTTATGACCCAGATACCAATGTTGTTAAGCTTGTCGATTCATATGCATCGTTAGCAGAAGTTACACAACGACGGGGTCGAGCAGGTCGAGTTCGAAAGGGTACTTGTTTCAAGCTTTATACTCCCACATTGGAATCTAAATTTGAACCACAACCATGTCCAGAAATTCAACGCACTCCATTAGAGCAGTTGTATTTGAATGTTTTGTCAATGGGGGTCAATGATCCTTCTAAATTTTTACAGGAAGCACTGGATAAACCAGATTACGAATCGTTAAACAATGCTAGAGAAACACTATTAGAAACTGGTGTTATCAATGCAGATGGGGCATTAACATCGCTGGGTAAGCATGTATCAATCATACCTGCTGATGTCAAGACTGCCAAATTATTAATTTTAAGTGCAGCATTTGGAGTGTTAGAAAAGGGGTTGACCATTGCATCTATTTTATCATTCAAATCACCATTTGTTTCGCCAAGAGACAAACGAGAAGAATCTAAAGAAAGACTGAAAGAATTTGATCCAAACAATCAGGGAGATTTGGCCGCTGCTTGTAATGCATATGATAAATGGGTGGAACAAAAACGACTATACACCAGTGGCAGAGTAAAATCGTGGTGCGGTGAAAACTTTTTATCACAACAGGTATTATTTGATATCAAAACCGGTCGACGGCAATTCAAAGAATGTTTACAAGAAATCGGATTCATCCCATTAAATTACAAGTCCGATGACAAAAAAGGTTTTAATCGATATCTAGATTCTTGCAAAATTTTGCAAGCCGTAATTGGTGCGGCGCTAACGCCAAGCATTGCGGAGATTGTGTTACCTGCCAAACAATTCAAATCAGTTAGTGGGGGCACAGTTGAGCAGGATCCAGAGGCCAGAACTATAAGATTTTTCACCAAGAAAGAACGTATTTTCATACATCCAAGTTCGATATTGTTTGGGCTGTCAAAGTACAATGGACAATATGTGTCCTTTGGTTCAAAAATGATGACAACTAAACTTTTTGCTAGTCAATTGACACCAATGGGGATCATGGGAATGCTATTCTTTTCAGATTCTATCACTGTTGATCCATTAGGTGGAGGGGTTATTGCACGTCAATCCTTGGGTATTAAATGTTGGCCGAGAGTGGGTATATTGGTTAAGGCACTTCAATCACTGTTTAACCAAATGTTGGACCAAAAATTTGAAAACCCTTCTATGGATTTTGACACGCAGGTCATCCAATCAGTGATTAATCTAATCCAAACTGAAGGAAAATAAAATTCTATAAATATATATAAATGTATAATATAAATATATATAAATGTATAATATAAATATATATATATTTCTTCTATAATAAATATTTTTCTATTGTACAAATTGTCCTGCTACCCATGCACACCCACCCAACAGAAATCGTACCAACGTATCGCCGGTCAAACTGCCAACAATATACACATTTTCATCAATTTCCAGGTTAGGATTCGAGCCTTGACCCGAATTTTTATATGCAAACTTGGACACTGTTTTATTAGTGTTGTTAGCCTCGGCTTTATTAGTATTGGTGGACAAATACTTCAACGACCCGACTCTACCTGTTCGAATTTTGATCTTATTAAATCTTCTAAACGTGTACGTGCCGTCTTCTAATAGAATCTCTGCCACCCCGTCTGGGGAAACGTCCACAATTTCGGCATTAGGCAATCCCTCATAACTATCGAGCGTTTTGTTTTGAATGTTTTGGGCGTTTTGGGTGTTTTTCATTGATTGATAAACTTTTGTATACTCTGGATACAATTCTTTTGGAAATTTTTGTAATGGGCATTGGATTTTCGCATCTCGATCCCATTTGTATATATGGACGATTGATTTATCATTTAACAGATCTTGATTGATTGCCTCTGCTGCCGAGACACCGCTGCCCACTACTAACGTTGATGATAATGATGGTTTACTTGTACCCTCTGGTGGTGGTGTAACGAGTGGGGGGGTTAACGTATATGATTGAGGGGCATCTGGCCGCTTTGACAACAAAATTTTTAATAGTTCATTGAACGATTGACGATTAAACCCAGGAAGTAGTGGTGATTCAAATACCCCGGTTGCCAAAACCATTGAATTTGTAATAACGGTTTTATTCTTATGTTTATAGGTAAACGAAATCTTGAATTGATTATTATTACCCCATTCATGGATACTAGTCACAATTGCATTCGAAACAATGCTATCGGTGATCCCCACTTTTTTCGAATAAACTTTATAGTATTCACTCATCAATAATCTAGTTGGACGAAAGTAATCTTCGGGATCAGTGCCAAATTTTGAATGATAAAATTCTGCAAATGAACACCCAGGTAGAGACAACATTTCCGAGTAACTCAATGTCTTGACATTTGGGTCATCAGTATCTGGATGTTCTGAACTCCATTGGCCACCAGGGGTTTTACTAGCCCCTAGAATTATATGTTTAATTTTTTTTTCCGGTTGGAAATTCCAATAAATTCTAGTTTGTTTGTACCGGATCGATAAGAAATCTGTTTCGTCGGAGGATATTAGTGTGTCAAAGAGCAAGTTTATTGGTAATGTATCTGCAGAAAAGAATGACTGGTACGATGATTCGATATATGCTAAAATTTCCGAATCTTGGATTGCATCTAATAATGAGTTTTTTTTGCTTCCGTAAGTATATTTTGATAATAAGTTATGCAATGTTGAATCTGGATGGGGGCCATGTTCAGTCGAAGGATCATAATATGGAATATTCCCATGAAGAATGTATGATAAAAACAACGCGCTTGGTCCGTTACCGACAATGCCTATTTGGTAATCCATTGTCTATATTCAATTGGTGATGGTGGTGATGCTTATGATGAAAAAGTGTAGTTGATCTGTTTGGACTTATATACTTTTTGTCAGAAGTAAATTCGATTCATAAAACTTTAAAAATGGTCAATTACGATTGATAGTATTTCCATGATACGATTAGAATGAATAAAAAACCAAAAATAAATAAATAAAGTGACAATAAAAAAGAATGAAAAAGCCAAAATGTTATTAATCTAGAAAAAAATATAGAAGAAAAAAAAAAAACCGTTTAGGTTATAATAAACGATATCATGATCGGAGGAAGGAAGGACATAATAAGATCGATGACAAATCAAAAAAAAAATTGGCTTAAAAAATTTTTTGCACCAAAAAAGCAATTCTTTTGGTGATAGCGCGGCTTTTTTTTTTTTTTTTTGTTCCTCTAACCAATCTATTCCGGGATGTATCTATTGGATTGTAAACATGTAGTACTTAAGCTTACTAATTGGGTAAATTTTTCCCCACTTCTACAACCAAAACAATCGACTTTATTCTTGTTCAAGTTTATCGTGATGGTTGAACAAATAGGCCAATGGCCAATGTTGAAAATTAGCAAACTAAGAGTACCTGAAGGGTATTTCACGGTAAATACACAGTACGTAATCAATTCCCGGCATTGGTCGCACTAGCTGCATTTTAACCTTAACCTGCACTGATCTGATTTTAATCTTACTGATACTTGAATACCTTGAAAAATAAGGTACTAATCAAACCTTAAAAAGCTATCTTGGCCCGGGCCTGCTTAGCTAGGCTTATCTTATTATACAGTTTTGAAAATATCTTTATCAATTCAATATCAAAATTATAGAGTAGAAACCCCTATACTAGTAAGCTTATCTGTTCGATACCAAAGCTCATCCATTAGATCATACAATTACTTAAGTTTCTTCCACTAATTTATTAATTTTGATGAGAATAAAATTTTCATCTAAAAAAGGTACATTATGATACTAATGTTTTTATTTATAAAATAATATAATTAAAATTATAAATATAAAATATCATGAAAAAGATGAAGGTTTAACCAGCAAGATATACATAGATATAAATTTTATCGACAAGTATATATTCTTAACACCATTTTGGATTTATGGGCAGATTGACCAATCTATTGGACGAGCTAAATAAAAAATTCGAACATGCATCAGATGCAATTCAATGAACGCATTAGAGAACTAGCTCCTAGAACAAATCAACCAGTAGTAGCAAGCAATCTACTAAAAACAAACAAACTTATCGAGTAAATTTGCAAATAAACTCAAAAAAAAAAAAATAAAGGTCAAAATGAGCAATCAAAAACATTTCTTAAACATTCCAAACAAGAGAAATTTGCCAAAAAAAAAGTGTATTAAAATGATGAAAAAAATAAAATATAAAATATAAAATTTTAACGAAGCACGTGAGTTCAGTAACGTGATTATGGATCGGGGCCACCGATCAATTGATTGCACCACTTACATTTTTATCGTAACACGACTTTTTGTTTACGCTGGTTGTTTTCTTTATTATTTTTTTGGGTAGACCGCCAACTAACAAAAAAAAAAAAAAAAACATCCCTTTGATTTAATAAAAATATCCATTTTTTTATTGATTTTTTTTTCTTTCAGAGCTAACTTTTAGTTTTATAAACAATGTCAATTACAGAAAAAGATTTATTCGTTAAAGTCGAAGTTGCAAATAGCAATGTCACCATCTACAAATTCGGTGCTACCATCACCTCATGGCAAGCCGAAGGTAAAGAGCAATTGTTCTTATCCGAACAAGCTAAACTAGACGGATCCAAAGCAATCCGAGGTGGTATCCCATTGGTTTTCCCAGTATTTGGTAAGGCTGATTCTGGTCCATGTGCTGACTTGCCTCAGCATGGCTTTGCTCGAAACCATAGTTGGGAAATGTTGGGTATCACTTCATCTTCAAAAGACAGTACCACTGTGCTATTTGCTTTGGGCCCAGAAAACCTGTCAAAAGAAGCCAAAGATGCTTGGGGGTTTGATTTCACATTGTTGTATAGCGTTACCATCACCAAAGATTCATTGAGTACTAAATTTGAAGTTGAAAATACCGATGATAAACCATTTGATTTCAACGTTTTATTCCATACCTATTTCAAAGTTGATGATATTAGTAAAGTTTCTGTTGAAGGGTTGAAAAATGCCGCTGTTGTTGATAAAGTTTCCAAACAAGAATATAATGGCGAAGAAACCCAAGTTACTATTAATTCCGAAGTTGATCGTGTTTATTCAAACGTTCAATCTAAGGTAGCTATCAACTCTGATAACAAACCATTATTCAAAATTGACCGAGACGACGGATTACCAGATGTGGTTGTTTGGAACCCATGGATTGAAAAGGCTCAAGCTATGGGCGATTTCGCTCCAAAAGATGGGTATAAAAATATGATTTGTGTAGAAACTGGCCATGTCAGTAAGTGCAAGAGTTTACCAGCTGGAGAGAAATGGCAAGCATCTCAAACTTTAAAGGCAATGATTTAATAAATAAATTTTATAGTTATACTAGCAAAAAAAAAAGACATTATAATATTGAAAAAAAAAAAAAAAAAAAAAAGATTTTAGGATAAAAGATTTTTACAATTTCGGCTTGGTAGCCTTTAAATTATTTCGAGTAGCCAGTTGGTTGACCTTAACACCTCCTTGATCATTTGGTTCACCATCTTCACCAAAAAATACAACAGTAACCGTCAAATCATCTCGATAACTTCTTGATAAAGGACTTGGAATCGACACCAGCATGGAAACTTGTTCTCGATCGCCGCCTCCTAATGCATTTCTAATCAAATGAGTGGCACAATTATCGTCCTCAACAACAAAGTTTGGACGAGCAGAGTTCCGTCGTCGGATAGGTTGTTTCATTGAATCCTTATTATTCGAGACATCTTCAACTGTCACGGGCTGTTGTTTATTCTTTGAACTAAACAGCTTTTTAACCAAACTTGGTTGTGGCCCTTGTGGTGCATACTCTGGTTCTTTTTGTTCGATCCAATCTGCAACTAAACCAACTACTTCTTCATTTGAAAGCATTTCAAATAACCCATCTGACCCAATAACCATAAAATCCCCATCTTGAACTTTGGTGGTAGTAACCACTGGTTTTGCAGTAACATATGGTGGTGATTTCAGTTCATTCGGGGTTCTTCTACCAAAAAAAGCAGTGGCAATTCTATGTTGAATATCCCTGGTCCATTTGAACCGTGCATCACCAAAGGCTCGAGTTGGTTCCAATGCACCCAACACTCTCCCGTTTCTAATACAAGTCGATTCCTCACCTGGGTGTTCGGCTCGGATTCTATTAGCTTCATCAACATTTGATCCAGTTTGATCGGTAGTCAATGCTTTTGCCGTCCATTGACCATTTTGTTTAGAGCCCATAACGGCTCTTGAATCACCAGTAACTGCCACTCTCAAATCTTTACCTAAAGAATCATAACATGCTAGTAATGCACATGAACCAGATAATGCTGGGGCAATTAATTCAGTAGCTCCTGCCTTTGAAGGGTTGGCTAACAACTTTTCAACACTTTTATTAACAATATCATCATCAAGATTCAAAAACCCTTGCTGAATGGCGTTATCTATTGTTTCTGGATCCGGGATTAATCTAAATGTAGAATTTGGTGATGCTGGAACATATGCTCTATCAATTTCATTAATAACATATGGCACTAATGCTTCTCGTAATTTGGCGCTGGTAGTCCACCCACTATGACCATCATAAACGCCCCAAAATACCCAGTCGGCAGATTGCCGTTCATCATTTTCGGTAACTATGGGCACTTGAACTATTCTTTCACTTCTATCATCTTCAATTGGATTATTACTGGCTAGTTGACAAATATCATATCTCAATACCCCTTTGTTACGTTCTACGAAATAACTTTCTTCATTTTCTCGAATCCAGGACGTGACTTGGTTCGGATTTAGTTTAGTAATAACTTGCTTACCCTTTGAATAGTTGGCGCTTCCTGTATCATTTTTCACATTATCATTGAACGTATAATAATAGGAGCCTGCCAAAATCAACGACGCGGTTAACGCGATATTCATAGTTCTACCTCGAACGCTTGTTCGTAAACTTCCCGGCATTCTTTTGGTAGAAAACGCACGGTTGGATGTAGAAGTTAACACAGAAGTTCTTAAAAGCGGTTTGACAGGTAGAGTTGATTTATGTGAAATAGAGCGTAGCATGATTTGGATTGATATGTAAAATTGAACTTTAATCACAAGCCCACCCTTTTTTTTGTTTTTTGTTTTGTTTTTAAGAATAAATATTTATAAATATCTTGGGGTCGTCACAAACAGAAAAAAACCAAAAAAAAAAAAAAAAAAAAAAAAAACGGGACTTTTATCCAAAATAATATATTGTCGGAGTCCCGGGATTTTTGCTTAAGCTTGTAAATAGCTGTTTACGTACGTTTCAGTCCACACACACACAAAAAGGCTCACCAAGAATTTCTAGAAGCTTGAAAAAAAAAAAAAGGTTTGGTATTTTTTTTTTATTATACGCTCGCGCAATCACCAAAATTTTATTAATGCTGGCAAAATCCAACTTACAATAGACAAATTTTTCGTTTTCACTTTCATTTTCACTTTTAACTTATAAGAAAATAACTTTAAGCATGCCACCTAAAAAGCAACAAATCAGTCAAAAAAATAAAGAAAAAAAACGGAACCAAGAGGCCTCTGACAAGACTTTTGGGTTGAAGAATAAAAACAAATCGTCCAAAGTACAAAAGTATGTGCAACAAGTAGAACAACAGGCCAAAGCACCACCAAGTGCCGAAGCCAGACGGAAACAAGCTGAACAGGAACGAAAGGTCAAAGAAAAAGAAGCAGCAGATAAAGCACGAGAAGAAGCTAGAAAGCTGTTTGCAGGTGCGGCACAAGTACAAAAAGTTCCGTTTGGGGTGGATCCAAAGAGTGTTGTTTGTCAGTTTTTCAAACAAGGTATATGTACCAAAGGTAAAAAATGTAAATTTAGTCACGACTTGAATGTCGAAAGAAAAGGTGCTAAGAAAGATCTATATAGTGATGCTCGGAAAGAAGATGAAAAAGAAAAAGATACCATGGATGAATGGGATGAAGAAAAGTTACGAAAAGTTGTCATGTCCAAGCACGGGAACCCACAAACTACTACTGATAAAGTATGTAAATATTTCATCGACGCTGTTGAAAACGGGAAATATGGGTGGTTCTGGGTATGTCCTAATGGCGGCAATCAATGTAAATATAAACATTCCTTACCACCAGGATTTGTATTAAAGACCAAAGAACAACGACGAATGGAACGAGAAGCAGCTGCGAATGAACCAAGGATTACTTTGGAAGATTTCATTGAAACCGAACGATTTAAATTGCCAAAAACACTGACGCCAGTCACGTTGGAAAGTTTTACGAAATGGAAACAACAACGACAAGAAAAGAAACAAGCCGAAAAGGAGTTGGAGAATAAGAAGAAGAATTCTAGTAACAAGGCATTAAGTGGGAGAGAATTGTTATTGTCTGGTACATTTGTTGAAGATGATGATGGGCTGGATGATGGATGGGATATGTCTGAATTATCTAGAAGAACTGAAGAGATTAGAGACGAGTAGATTAATACACTTTTATATATATAGATTTAATAATAATAATAAAAAATAAAATAAAAAAATTTATTGTTGTTGTTGACCTAATTGACTAGCTAAAGAAGCCATATCGATGTTAGAGCCATCGCCACCAGCACCAGCACCTTCGGCACCACCAGCACCGCCAGTCATTGCTGCCAATTGGCTTAGATCCATCCCTTGCATTGGATCAGCCTCAGCTTTTTCTTCTTGTTCTTGTTCATCTTCATCGACCCATTTGTCAAAATCGGTCTTGATGTATGGATATCTAGCCTTTTCTTTGGTCAATCGTGGCCAATATTCCGCTTGGTTATTCTTTTTTCGTAGAATCATAAACAAACCCCGTCCGGTAGTGTGTTTAGCTGAGTTTTCGACATCAATTTCATCAAAAAAGTTGATTTTGATTGCATAGTTGGCTTCGTGTGATTCAGCACTGAAATCTAACGCATCGCTGGTTAGATTGATCTTTTGGTCCTCTAAATCTGGCAAAATGATTGTTAAATAAATCACGTTCTTTTCATCTTCGGTGGCGCTAGATCGTTGAGCCCAAGTGACTTCTGGAATGATAGTTTTACTCATATTTTATTGTGTAACAGTGAAAGTGAAAAAACAAAAAAGAATAAAAGAGATGGAATAAAAATAAAAGTGTTGGGTAGTAGTAGTAGTGGTGGTGGTGTTTTAGAGTTTTTTCATCCCAAGGGTGGTTTTTTTTTTTTTTTTGTAGGTGTATAGAAATTCCAAGGGCGCGCCGCAGCGTTAGTTAACGACTGGACACGCTGCCAGGAATTCTTTGGAACCATTGAGAAACATCACAGAAAAAACAAAATATATAATGAATTTGATAGATTTACCCCACGATGTTTTGGATATAGTTTTGGAATATAATGATGAATTTCGATCGGTTTGTACCGTATTTTGGGGATTATTTGATGAGCAGTACCGTCGAAGGTTTAGAAAAGAATTTGGTGAGCTAGGAGTTTTGATAATTAACGCGGCTGTGAAAACATTGGAGGTTAGAACCATTATTGGTAATCAGCCAACTTGGTATATTCTGACCAAATTAATCAAAACGGATTGGTGTTTTTGGCAGGCTAATAACATTATTGCTAGGAAAGAAGATATTACTGATATTGATGACAAGCTGCATGATAATCCAAAAACAGGGTGTTGGAGAACTTTGACTGGACCGATGAAAGGGGTATTAGCTTCAAATGTTCATATTTTGGATCTAAGGTATGAAGCTTTGTTATTTAAGGGGTATTATAAAGTGGTGGTTAATTTACGGGTAGTTAATTTGGCTCGATTAGTTCAGGTTAGATTTGTGGCGAAAAACTGTTTACAATATTGGAATCAGTGTCCTCCGCATGCTTTACTAGGTGATCAGCAATCAGAAGATTTATATCTTGAATATAAGAATACCGATATTTGTTTAGGAATAATCAAAGTTGATGATAATAATAATAAAAACCTCCAAAAGATAACTTTTCAGGTTGAAGATTATGGTCCATTAGTTGACCGTGAAATACTATTTAATTATCTAACATTCCAAAAAATAGACCACTTTGATAATGAAGATTATAATGAAACAACTCAATTTAATCAATGGTACTTTCACAAACCTTTAACCCCGTCGGTTGATACTCGGCAAGCATTTGAAAAACTCGCATTTTTAAAACACCAATTTCACTCATAAAAACCCCCGATAGGAGATCTGCCCCCCGATCTCCTACTACTACTACTACTCCTCCTCCTCACATCAACTTCAAATTTGATTTGGATCTTGAAAAGCGGGGAAAGAAAGAAAAATAAATTTAATTATGATTAGACAATCTGCGTCGCTACTTGTAGTAGCTCCTCGAAATCGAGTACTATTCATGAGAAGACCTCAACATGGTACATATCCAAATAGTCATGTTTTCCCGGGTGGTGTTGTCGAACAGAGTGATCCAAGCCTAGGCTATACTGCATTGCGAGAAACTTATGAAGAAACTGGGTTGTTTATTTCGCCAGTTGTAGGCTCAAGCCCTATTATCCATCCAATCGGGCAGTTCGAGACTTATGAAGAAGCTCTAAAGTCTATTGGGATTTCAAAAATTAGTTCAATCGACTGGTCAGATTCGGGGTTAAAGTTGCATAAATTATCGAGATGGGTGACCCCGCCTACCTATAAAAAACGGTTTTCTACACAATTTTATGTTTGTCAAGTTGATCAAGAGTTTGATTTAAGTACAGTTAAAAGCGATGAAGCAGAGTTGTTAGAATGGTTATCACCAGATGAAACTTTGAAGAAATTCATGGATGGTAAAATTACATTGGTGCCACCTCAGTTTTATTTAATGAGCGCAATCAAAGAATACGGTTTACAAGGTGCAATTAAAGAGTTGGAAAAACGCGTGTTTGAACCAAGTCAAATATCCAAAACATCTGATGGATTGGTACAAAAGTTGGACTGGGGTAAAGGTGAAACTGGGGTGATTACCAGAGATACTTTAGGAGTTATTCGTAATATTCATAAACTATAAATAATTATAGACAATAATCGACTAGACTAGTATCTGAATATAAATCATACACATACACAGTTAAATCTAGATATAATAGAATTAATTGATAATGGTTCACAGACACTTTGCGGCTGGTTATACTTGTCAAAATACGTTCAGTTCGTATCACAGTATCATGTGTTTCTGGGAAAAGATACTCCTGTCTCACACAAAAGACATTATTATACCGTACTAATCGAAATACTGACACCACACCAACTTGTGAAGCCACCGCAATCGCACTGATCCCATCCATTTTACAAACAAGATTCAACCGATTCAAACCTATCTGATCATAAATTGACCATCCAAAGATATTAGATTTGGAGCTATTAACCACAAAATCGTCGGTCCGATGCATCGATACTGATTTCTTGGTGGTGACGAATAATAACTGGTTTTTAAATAATGGATTCAAAATCTCATCTGTGGTCAATAAGTTGATTTTCTTGAAATATTCTTTGCGTTTATTCTCTTTCTTTGATACACACATCATTTTGGTATTATCTTCATTCAAAAGTTCCATATCGGGCGATGCAGATTTTAATGGGTTAGTTTTAATCTCATGGTATGAAAACCGACTGGCGGGGAAAGAATTGCTATTGATTCCCAGGTTTTTATTAACCTGTTCATAATGAGAAAATAATGGCGACTGCGTAACATTTAATGTCCCCACTGCTTCCCCCAATGAATCGACTTTTTTGAAATCTCGTTCCAGTAAAGGTGTTACCGTCCACCCCATCCCATCCAGCTTTTCATGATATATCCACCTCCCATTCGGGAACGTTGCCCCGTCAGACTTGGTGCGATCTCGCTCATTCTCATTCATATATGCAATCTCATCATCCAAATCCAAATCCAACTCCATTTCATTCTCATCACTGTCGCTCTCATCACCAAAATCGACTTCTTCATCATCATCATACACTCGCAAATCATTGGATTCTTGCCCATTACGATCCAGATCAATCTCCCATAATGCCAAATCATTATGGATCCCTACTGCCGCCAGATAGACTACATTTTTATTGTCTTTTTTATTATCCGGATATACAAATACAATATCTGGAATATTATGTTTCAATTTCGGGCTTTTCCAATACCTTGACTCTTCTCTTATATCATATATTGTAACTTGATGACTGTTATCACTGATTGCAATAAGCCCCTTTTCATTATGAACTGCCAGCCCCCATGCACTCACTCTCGATTGCAATATATAATTTGGGTCTATACGCACCGCTCCCCTTTTCCCTTGAGTTATTGAATCTCTAAATACTTTTGTTTCCCATGCTAATACTCTCCCATTATCACAAGCTATCAAAACCAGCTCATGGCCGAATAAATAATCAATTTTGATAAAATTGCCACAGTGAGGGTTAGCGGGCCAGTTTGCACCAAACGCATAGTTGATATTATTCTCCCTTGGTCGTAAATCTACGCTTATAACATATTCCTTCTGTGGTAAGGATACCAACGGATCCCATTCAAATATCACTAACGAGGCTCCCATAACCACAAAATATAATCCTGTCGTACTACTGAAAACCGCCAGGTTATTTCGATACGGTTCTACCGGTTCAATGAATTTTAGCTTGTGTTCATGCTGATTATAACTTAATGATAACGAATCTTTATAGTTCGAACCTAGTTGTTGATTAGGAAAGATCCCGCCAAGCAGCACATCCGCTAACGGATCAATAAATTCCAGCATGTTATCATCGTGTGAATTGTCCGAATCATGAGGATCAGTCATGATCTTTTTTAATTTACAATCAACAAAGACCAAAAAAAAACAAAAAAAAAATTGTCGTTGTTGGGATTTAAGCCACTGTAGTGGTAAAACAGCGTGTAATTTAAGTAATGTACGTTATAATTACAAATTTGTGTTGTAGCGCCCACATCCTTTTTTTTTCTTGTGTTGCTTAAAAAACTTTGGCGGGGTTTTAAGATTAACCTCTTCAGCCGCACTCGGATCCTTTTTTTAACACTACCACAATGTGAATATTTCAATTTTCAAATTTAAAAAAGAATCTGATAAGGACGACTCTTTTTGTTATTAAAGTTAGTTTATCAATCTTTTCTTTCAATACAGCTAATATTATATCTAATAAACCTTACATTTAAAATCTGTATTTTTCAACCGAACGAGGGCCACAGTCTGTTATAAGAGGTTTTGATATTTTATATACGCCATATATATCGCAGTATGTTCATACCTTATGGTTTCTTAATGCTTGTTTTTCAATAATTAATATAAGTGTAGGCTGACCCATCACTTGGATATCCAATTAATATTTTTTTATTTGATCGTTCGACCTAATAAGCCGCGCACGGCTTGAAACCAAAAGTTTTAACCTACTTTTTCATGGAACATATATATATTACATTTAAAATCGCGTAAAGCAAAAACTCATTGGTAGGAGCAGAATTGAAATTGAGGAATACGACGTGAACACAAGTCCACCGCCTCTTATCTAGTCTCAATACATACTTAAATAAACTCGAAATTCTCAGAACTGGTGGAGTAAGTAATCAAGATAGATAATCATTTACAACTTTATTCCTTCAAATTAGAACTTCGTAACTGGGGGAGCTGTTTTACTTTAGATATTGATATACGGGTTGGATAACGTTGGTATAGACTTCACCAATTTTAAAAAACAATTAGGCCTGGGAATGCCTTGAGGGAATAACAACATTACAAACCTATTCATTTCAACGTTGTCGAAAATTATCTACATAATATAAATGAACCCGGCCGCTTATTTCTGAATAAATTAGCCGTAACTGTGAGTCGATGTAATATTGGTTACATTCTTGATATATATAGACATGGTGGCATCGGTGACATTGAGAATGAAGATGTAGAGGAAGATAACGATTACAGTGAGCCTTTGGATATTCTAGTCAGCGGTAGGGACGGCCTTCATTTTAAACTGGAGGATTTTAAAAATGTGGGTCTTTACCAGACTCCGGAACAAGCTATTTTTGCGAGCATGTTATTATACTGTTTTTTTTGCGGTGTTGACAAAGTAATGAGGCCCAAAACTGGTTGGTTCCTGCTATTATGCATAATAATAATAGAAGTATAAATTGAATTGTAACGTTTTATAATTGTTTTTATTTTCATGGATATATATATATATTAAAAGGAATTTTTCCTATTTGCAGGATAAAATAGAGTTTCTGGTTTGAATTATTAGCCATTATACCATCATACTCTGAGTAAAGTACCGACGCTATATATCTATCTATTAACCTCCGTTTCCCAGATACTTGATCGATTCGTTAAAACCAATAAAATTTAGCATTATACACATAAAAAAGTTACTTTGAGAACGTTTTACCCTGTTCTTTAATATTTTTTTAATAATTCTGGTGACATGTATAATCGAGCTTGGTGGACATACGTTTACACTCAAGTTTAAAGTACCGTTCAGCATGTATATTTATAGGCCACGCCAGAGATATAGATCGGCATGTTTTAGATTTGAGTTCACCGTTTATACCGTTCAACGCCTTTATTTTTTAATTTTTGTTTTTTTCTTCTTCAGCCGTACGGGTTTAAAATGTAATTTCATTGAAGATAAAAAAAAAAAAAAAGTTTATTAAAAGAATAAATAAAGTTTTCTATATCAACACCCCTTCTCTACTACTATTAGTTTTTTCTAGTTGCGCGTTAATCACCAACATGCATTCCTGATTTACATCCTGCCCCCGTCTCCACATCCGCAGTCTAGTTTTGTTAGGCAACCGCTCCCGCGCTCTTGCAATCCGCAACTTCCATTCCTCAATTCTAACATTATAATCAATCACAGCTTCATCGAAAAATTGTTCCTCGCTATCCTTCTCGCGACGAATATCTCTATTATAACTCGACTGGTAGGTACGATCCCGTTCTTGGTGTTGCGTTGATGGGCGGGAATGGTACCCCGGCGTGTTTCGGTATGGTGAATGGGATGTTCTTATGGATGGGTTGTTGATACCTCGAGTAGGCGTGGTGTCGGGTGTTGGCGCGTTTAATGATCTATTATTGAACCCCTGAGGTCGTGGTGGTAGAGCAGGGCTACTATTATCGCTATTATCATTACTGGAGGTAATAGGGATATTAACGGTGTTAGTAGGTCTTGGAGGAGTAGGGGGAGGTTTATCCGGTCGTAAGTTCACTGGTTTTCTTGGAATTGATGGTTTTTTCTTAACAGTATTTTCACCATCACTTAGATCAATCAAATCCGATTGGCTCAATGAACTGGTCATATTATTATTAGCATCATTATTCAAATCAAGTGATCTGACAGAACTGGCCGTTGAGCTTGTTGACAATGAATTTTTTGGAACGATTTTACGACCGCGGGGTACTGGAGGCGGTGGTGGGGGCTCGTTGATTGAAGCACTGCTTTTGGATTTAAAAATTGACCGTTTGCCCATTCTATTTTCCAAATCGTCGATTTCACTAGGTTTTGGGATATATTGTGTATCACATAATTCAGACTCTGGTAATGTCACATCACGAATATAAATCGCCAGAATCTGGTTCGGGAACGAAATGGCCAAATCAACATACGCTTCCAAGTCATGTTCACCACTATCTCCAACTAGAATGAAACATCGTTCTGGAAAGTCTCGTAAAATTGCAAATAAATTAGATCGTTTCTTTTCAGCCCCTGGTTCAAACAACCCGTTTAAAATACCACTATACTTTTTTAAATGCACTGATCCCGATGGGAACCTCAATTCTTTCAAATAATCTGATACAGTGGGGAATAACCCCCATGGGGCATTTGAAACGTAATGAAACTTGCACCCTAATGAACCCATATCGTTATACCACGGTACCACTCCATCCACTTTTACAGTATTAAAGTCTTTGATAAAAACGTTTCGAACTAATTCACGCCGGTCGCCATTAATCCCAGTCTTACGGATCGTATCATCAATATCGGTAATAACACTAACGCCTCGGGATTCGATAACTATAGCTTCTTCAGTCGCTGAAACAGATCCACTTGCTTCGACATGGATCAACGAAGGTTCATAATCAATCAAACATCTTGCTTGGAACCGTCCATTATTGTTAGTAATTGCTTCAAAAGTATCCAATTGAACTGATCCGTTTGATGAATTTTTGGGACCAATTTGTATTAACAACTGTCGATTCGGTGCTTGTTTGAAAAAAAACGGTGCCAATCTTTGATGGAATGTATTCTCATTAAACCCAGATGCTGTGCTACTAGTGCTACTAGTACTACTAATCGAACTATTGGTGGAAGTTTTTTTAGCCTGTGGTCGTTCCATTCGTCGCATTTCCTCCGCCAATGCTTTCACATCTTCTTCTTCTTCTTCATCATTAATTTTCTCCATCATACCATCATTACTGCTATTACTTTTACTACTAATGCTACTACTACTACTAATACTATTATTGTCACTGTCCCCTCCTCCCGCGTACTGTTTAGCGGCGTTATAAATGATCCTTGCACGTCTCGTCATTTCTGTTTTGATATATAAATACCCTTTAACTTCAACATGGTATTTGCCATCGTGTTCAAAAGTATAACTAGGATACAGTACCAATTCCTCATTATCGAATGGTTCATTCAACGGCTTTGAATCATAATTATCCTCAAACCCGTCGTCATCATTGGAATTTTCCGCCGATCCTAAATATTCATCTTTTTTCGCTTTAATAAACTCCCATACTTTTTGTCGTCTTGACCCAGGGATCCCTATCGGTATTTTATTCAGCACAGAACTGTTCATTGTTTTTTTTTTCTTCTCTCTTCAGTATATTTGTGAACCGATGGGGAAAGATGAGACAGGGGATTGTGTGTTTTTTTTATATATTTGGGAACGTTTTAAATTTATACATTTAGCGTACGTCTTTTAAAGCAATGCGGCCGATCCCGATCCCGATCCCGACATGCGGCACTAGTACGTGTGAATTCTTCACAAGCATATTTTTTTTTTGATGTCACAAGCCACAAGCATCGCGGACGTATACGCATGAATGGCTCAAATCAACTGGACAAAAAGATAGTCAACATGACCCCAGTCATTCTACTAATTTATATAAAGAATAAATCAAACACATATCATTGATCATATTATTCATCGTCATCATCATTAGTGGTCATTACATAACAAAAAAAAAAACAAAAACTACTACTACTACTACTACTTGACCTCTCTAGCCCATCCATCAATATCTTCACCTTTACTCTTAACAGGTCGATCAATATTCAATTGATCCAAACCTTTTGAATTTTTCAACCACTCATGGTTGGTCATTCCTCCCGCATCTGCACGTGTTTTTGGGTTGAGGTCCAACATTGGCAACAAGAAATCAGATAACGTCTCGGAATCTTGTTTGGAATATCTATATTTATTAATCAAAACTGAAGGTAACCCCCATGGTTTGAGTTGTGAAATATTTCGTAATTCGCCTCTTCTATTAAAAAATTCTCGTGAATATTTGCCAGTTAGCCGTACTTGAGCGGGAACGTCTCCTAATAGCTCTATTATTTGTGCAACATGGTCATCATCTTTAGAATATTTGGTGCCTGATTGGGGGTCAAACAAGTAATCCCCTGTTAACAATTCAAATACCATACAGGCGGCACTCCATGCATCGGCTGAAGCACCCCAATATGATCCTAATAGAACTTCGGGAGAACGGTATTGTCGGGTTTGAATGTCGTTTGTAAAATGATGGTTAACCCAACATGCGTTACCCAAATCTGCTATTTTGACACTAATATAGTGTTCCTCCAATGCAGTTAATCGTTTGGAACTAGCACTTCGTGATTTTGCGGTATACGAAGGTTTAAATAATGGACTGTCACTGTTAATATCCACCGCTCTTAATTCTTCTATAGGTTCTGCAGTACTCTCTCGTGATGGACTTGTAGGACTACCCAAATCAAAATACCCATTGCTACTACTACTACTACTGAAAGTTTTCAATGGACTTGGTAAAGGTTGACTCCCAGTAATGATACTAGTTCGTCGTGAGAGTCTCCCAGTCCGGCTTTTGGCGCTAGCTTCACTAGATCTTCGTTTTTCTTGTTCTTGGACGTCTTTCACCACTTGTTCAACGTCACCGATTTCGATCAAGACATTTTCTGGTTTCAAATCGGTATGAATAATGCCACATTCCCGGTGTAAATAATCTAACCCCAGCAATACCTGCTTGGTAATTTGTTTAACTAGTTCAGAGGGGATGCCTTTGTGGTGGTATCGTTTAATTAATCCTAACAAATTTTCCCCCAATACTTCAAATACCATACAAACATGTTTACCGTGTGGGCCAACATGTTCAAAAGAATCCAATAACCCAACCACACAGGTCCTCCCGGGATGTGATGGATTGGCATTATTAACTTTTTTCAGCAAACTAATTTCATCCAGCGCGGTTTCTGTGTAATGAGAAGCAGACCGAACAATTTTCAATGCCACATGTTTTTGATGGTTAGAATGATCTTTACATAGCCATACGGTTGAAAAATGACCCCACCCCAATTTTCGAACTACTTCGTATTTGCCTCTGTTGAATTTATCACCAATCTGTACGGCGTGGTACCCCCCTTTGACATAATCTTCCAAATCTTCTTCGTTGTGCGAGTCTACAATCTCATAAGCAGGTGGGGTGTGATAATCGCTATGTTTGTCGTATTTAGGCAGGTTAATTCTAAATGGTTAGTAAATATTATTTTTAACTGGAACATACTCTGGTTCGTTTGAAGTTTTTAGTTTCTGTAATGCCAGCTGCTTTGCAATCTCCGCCATGATATATAATTATAAAACTAATAATATAGAATCTAGACGTTGGTACTCTTTCTTTTTTTCTTTTCTTGGTTATGTGCAAACGTTTCTATGTCACCTAGTATCTCACACTTCTAGAATAAATAACAAACAAATTATTGAGTATTTAGTATTAATCAAGTTGATTAGAAAAAGAACAGCAGAAGAAGAAGAGAAGAAAAAAAAAAAAAAGTCGTTGTGATAAATTGTTGTTGGCCCAGCGCGTCCCTGCCAGTTTATGCAGTAATTGTGGGAAGTGGTGAAATCGTTCAGCGTAAAAAAATATAAAGCGCAGCAGCGTAGCAGCGTAGCAAAGAAGATTTTGGAGAAAATTAAATTTCTATGAAAAGAATAGAAAAAAACAACAAAAAAACGAGTTTTGTACGGAACGTTCAAGCTATGAGATAAACATATTTATATCAGATGTGGAAATAAGGTATTAATTTAGGATTTGCGGTGTTTTTTTTTTTTTCTCTTGTTGGTCTTTTATAGAATTATAAGTTTATAAGCTTACAATGAATCCCAATAAGGTACTATGTAGGAACTTGATTATATACAAATTTGTCCAAAAGTGTCAAGTATGCTTATGTACGATCGATATATCAAACAAAATTCAGGGTTGAGTTTAACGTGCACGCATTCTGAATCAGTGGTTTTATTTTATACAGTTGTAAATACGGTCGATCTGATATTTTGTTGAAGCCAACCAACAATTGTTTCGGATTTTTTGCAATTGTTGATCGATGTTTTGGAATTTTCACAGGATGATATAAAGATATCTACTAAACTTTTTGATCAGATAATATTTCGGTCTCTCAATAAAAATTTGGGTGGCTGGCTATAACCTTGATGATGCACCCACTCATACATATATATGTACGTAATGGTTGTAAAAAAGGCTCACAAATGATGTATTGTGAAAGTGGATTATGTGCATCCACCTCTGTTTCTTCCACATCATAGCTGCATTATAACTATAATTATAATTTAAGCCCAGATAAGCTTATAAGAATGCCTAGGCTCCTTTGCTTTCCTTCCCCCCTTCCTTCCTTCCTTTTGTCCTTAACTGATCTATTTTTTCCATTTGTCTATCATATGTTGATTAATACGACAAGTAATGAGCTCTTATATAAAAAATAAAAAATAAAAATAAAAGCCGTAATAGAATGACGTAAACAGTTTTTATGGTCGGAGCTATTCGGCAACGCCAAACGTGGAAAGATCGGAGATAAAATTAATTGTCGGGATGAGACCGTTGATGACCGGTTTGAAAAACCTTAAAATAAATATCTGATATAAAAAAAAGGGGAGTAACTTTTTACAACCACAATGTTTATATTTTATACTCATGCTTGCGAATCTTTTTGTGAAGCAATTGTTAGTAAGCCGTAAGTGCGTGATAGATAGTCATAGAAACAGGATGGTTCTTATGAGGATTAGTTGTCCGGTTGGACAGTTTTTTTTTCTTCCTAACCACTCATCACCTGATTGTGTAGATATCTTTAGTAATAATGGTCTTTTTTTTTTTTTATTTAGTAACGTTTTTAGATCATAACATGTGCTCTAGCATACCATGCGACGACTTGTTAACAGTTGGGCTCTCATGTGTAAACTAATATATCATGAGGATATAATTTGTATTGAGGTGTAAAAATAACTGTGTGGTGGTTAAGAGCAACTCAAGTATTCAGTCTAAAATATCTAGCTCTTGCTGGTGTAGTATGGTTTGGATTATTCTCATTGATAACTGGTTGGTCGGACTGAATTCACTGTCTACGTCATCAACGACTATAGTTAGGCTCCATTTTTAAATTTAAAATTTAAAATTTCCAGATCATGAAGTTCAGAACTCTTGACTTTTTTTAAATTTACTCTTGGAGAGTTTATCGGGCTAAAGGGACTTGTAAATGTATATTACAATTTTCAGGGCCCAAATGTATTTGCAAACACGTTTTGACTGATTCGTATATATATATGCACACCTGAAACCCAATATCAGTGTTTACGTCCATTCAATGTGTAAATTTCTGTAATACAAGTTCACCATAACTGTAGCCATGTCCGGAATTCAGAAGCAATATATGTGATGCATAATTTAAATCGAATCTTCTCTGTTCTTACCTAGCGAACCGCCCCCCAAAAGTAACACGTTCAACTGGATTTCATCCACTTTATATAAACTAAAAAATTGATACCAATCATTGCTATGGTCTCGGCTTTAATTAAATATGTAATTAAGGATTGGTTGCAACAGCTTTTACGAATTTTTATATGCCGCAGAATATTGATATAAATGCCAAAAAGTGTTCCATATTTGAATATGCAATTGATCCTCGGTTACTGAAAAAAAAAAAAAAAAAAAAGATCAAGGATGCATGTTTATAACAAGTATATATATTTTCACTAGCCCCTGTTCAACTTAACTACTAGTTTATCTAAATAATGCTTTTCTCGCTAGTTAACAATGTGCACATGATTCATTTCCAACGTTCCTTCAGTAAATAAATATCACCACTGAATGCCTTATAGTTTTTTTTTTTTTTTTTTTCATCCCGATATTAAACAAGAATAAAAGAGACGGAGAAAAGGCAGTTCAAGCTATACTCAGTTCTAAACTTACTAGAAAATGCTTTTATGGTAAATTTACAAGATGGTAGTAAACGTAAACTTTGAAGAGAACGATAAGTTCCGCTGTCGTTCTCCGTCCCCGTTTTTTTTTTTTTTTTTTTTTGTTTCTCCGCGTTATTTTTTATGACATCTCCGGTTTTTTTTTTGTCTTTTCAAGTCTACCTAACGTGCGTAATTCCTCCACATCCCCCGGGCCCACAATAGGAAAAAAATATATCCGTAACTTCTTCAAAATCCGCTCCGCTAGCTTAGAATAGTTATACACAGGACTTTGAATATTCATCCTATCTCATGAGACAAAACTTAACAAAGGATAAAAGGTCATGTTTCCTAAAACCCCGAAATGAACGGATTTAAACAAAATTAAGATATATGGCAATAACGACATGGCTATTATTTTTATCAACATGGAAACATATATAAAGTCATAAAATTGCCTCATAAAACTTTTTTGTTATCAAAGTAAAAATGGAATATCAAAACTTGGGCAAATCAGGATTAAAAGTCTCCAAAGTCATCTTGGGATGTATGGGATTTGGTGATAACAACTTTGAAAAATGGGTCTTGGACCATAAAGATGATCGAGAACAGATATTTGATATTCTTCAAGCTGCTTATGACTCTGGGATGCGAACTTGGGACACTGCTGATATCTATTCCAATGGTGCTAGTGAACGGATCATTGGCGATTTTTTAAAAGAACGAAAAATCAATCGATCTAGTATCACCTTATTATCTAAATGTTTTTTCTGTGTTAATGATGACCCAAGTGTTGAAAATAATGACATGAATCAAACTAATCGGAAAGGGTTATCACGAAAACATATCATGGACGCAATTAACGGCTCTATTGAACGATTAGGAACTTATATCGATGTTTATCAAATTCATCGATATGATCCAGAAACTCCAGTTGAAGAAACCATGAAAGCATTGCATGACTGTGTTCAATCAGGTAAAGTGCGATATATTGGCGCCAGCTCAATGAGAGCAGTCGAATTTGCCGAAATGCAATTTGTTGCCGAGAAAAATGGTTGGACTAAATTCATCAGTATGCAAAACTATCATAATTTGTTGTATCGAGAAGAAGAACGAGAAATGATTCCATTTTGTAAAAAAACGGGCGTAACCTGTATTCCATGGAGTCCAATTGCTCGAGGTATACTAGCTAGACCAGCAGCCACAAAAACAAGTATTCGTGCCAAAACTGATGTCTTGTTATTACCAAAGGAGCAACAACAGACTATAGCGGCAAAATTTGGTGTCAAGAGAAGCATTGATTTTGATGTCACTGGAGGTGAAGCATCTAATGAAATTATCAAACGTGTTGAAGAAATTTCCAAGAAACGTAACAAATCAATGGCTCAAATTTCTATTGCTTGGTGCTTAGCCAAATGTGATTGTCCGATTGTTGGTATCAATAGTGTAGAACGGCTAAAGGAAGCTGTAGACGCTGTTAAAATCCAACTTGATGATAAAGAATTAAATTATTTGGAAGAGCCATATCTTCCTCGACAAATTAATGGATTTTTTGCCGACTAGATAGATTTATATAATTAGTTAAATATACTCTCTCTCTCAAGTCTTTTAACTATCCCTCTCGTTTTTATCAGCGTACAAAGACTGTTGAGTTATAAGGGCCCATTGGCGTGTCGCAGTTGATGGAACGGAACGACTAAGCCGCACAAACCTTTTTCTGTGAGCATTCCCAATGCTCACCCGAACGGGCGCTATCATTTTCCCACCAAAAACCTGATGTACATGCAGGCTTTTCAAAAACAACCCGCAAACCGAACTTTGCAATAAACTAAGTTAGTTAGACAATGCGCATAGACTTTTCAATAAATCGTCAATACGATTAGTTCTCATCACCAACTCCACTGTTTTCTTCCATAACCATCCATGTTTGTTTTTTTTATACTAATAAAATATTATTTATTTTTGGCCCTCCCGCTCCCCCCCCCCCCAAATAGCTAGGGCATGAAACAATTGGGACCAAAAAAGCTTGCCACCACAATTGGGACCATTATAATTCTACGATCACCAAACTTCAAAAATCAAAATCACATTATTCATTTCACACAATACCATTAATTTTTTTTTTATATAGAAATGTCTTTACAATCTCTAGCCGAAGAATTCATCCAATCGTTCGACAAAGGCGATTACACAAAAGCCGCCACTTATCTCCCAAAAGTGAAATTAGAACTCGCTAAAAATAACCTAATCGTTCCATCACTAAAAGCCCAACAAAAAGATTTGATTGCGGCACGACAGCTATTAGAAGTTGGTGTATTAGTAGCAATTCAAACACAAAATGAAGAAGAGATGACCCGATTGTTTGCACAGGTGCGACCGTTCTATGCGCCACAACTACAATTACCTAGTTCAGAAAACCAAAACCGATTGACTGCGTTATATTTGTTGTTGTTGGTATCTAAAAACCAAATTGCAGAGTTTCACACAGAATTAGAAACTTTGGAAAATGCAGAAGATGATAAATATTTATGTTATCCGGTATTATTAGAAAGATGGTTGATGGAAGGATCATATGATAAAGTTTGGAAGGCCATTACACAAACCAATGAACTACCATCACCAGAATTTGCCGTTTTGGCAGAATCATTGGTAAATACTGTTCGCAGTGAAATTGCATTATGCGCGGAAAGAGCTTATAAATCATTACCAATTTCAAATGCTCGACATTTGTTATTTTTAGATTCTGATCAACATATTACTGAATTCATCAAAACCCAGCAACCACATTGGATTGTTAAAGATAATCGAATCTATTTCCCAGATCAGGAAGACACAAGTGAGAACGTCCCAGCAGAACGATTGATTGGGAATACTTTGGATTATGCTTCCAAAATTGAAACAATTGTTTAATTTATTACATTGTTAATAGCTATATCGCAAGTTTTTGATAATAAATTTAGATTTGAGTTTTTGACGTTGGAGGCGATGAACGCCAGGTTTTTTATCACCGCTTGTAGTAAAGGATCTTGATGTGTATATTGTTTAATTGTAGTAGATAATTCCAATAAATCAGTTAACGGGAAATCTTGTAACGAATTCGGGTTAGTGGCGCTCAAGATCCCAATTGCCTTTGTGCTTTTTAATAATAAGGTAGTATTCCACTTGTCAATCGGTTCATTGGTCATGGTTAAAATGTCTTGTAAAACTGGTAATGATTGTGCGGTGGGTCTTTCTGTAACTGCTATAAATATGCTATTTTTCACACTGGCGTCATCTTCTTTAAAATATTGAGCTGATAAGTTTTCCAAACAAGATGGGAACTGTTTACCTAGTTGAACACCTAGTAATCGTATTTGTGGGAACAATTGTATTGTCAATAATTTTGGTACAATATGTTCAACATGAATCGTGTTTTTAATACTTTCGTTAAGTGACAAATTTTTCAATAAATGTGCTGCTTGCATTTCGAATGGGTTATTGGTTTTTTCCAGTAAGGAGGTGATTTTCCCAACTAACAAAGGTTCAATTGTGGTTAACTGGTGTGCTAGTTGGGCAGTAGTTGCCATATTACCCAAGATACACGCGCCGCACGCGGCGGCCATGCTGTTGTTCTCACTATTAACCATGCGCAAGACTTTTAAAAATAATGGATCATTTTCATCAATTGTCAGTGGAAAATTGGGTAGTGAAGAAATATTACCCAATGCACTTAATGAATGTTGTTTGATTTCATCATCATCAAAAGTTTGTAATGCAATATCCAACAACTTTTCAAACTTTGATTCAGTTAAAAATAATGTTTCAAATTTTTGATTAGATTCGATTATTCGCATCAACATTCCAACCGGTTCCAAATCACCATCATTTTCAATCATGTATATTGACAGTTCCATAAAAATACTAATTGCCGATTCGTTAATTTTGTCGCTTTCATCTCCCAAAAATATTTCCAACACCCCCAATGCTACCGACATCATGAATTCTTCTTTATAATACTTGCCAATTGAATAAACCAATTTGTTTACCAACTTTGTTTCACTTCTTAATAAGCTTATACCGGGTTCGAAATCGTTGCAAAAATTGTATAATAATGATAAGGCATAATTAGTTTCCATTAATTCCATACCATTTGTACCCAATTTTTGAACAATTGTTTTGATAAAATCCGAATTATCAATCAAAAACTGCCGATTTTTATCACAATCTGCTATAGCATTTGATAATACTTTTAAACATGGTAATGGATATTCATTTTTGGTATATAATTGAGTACAACGGTTCAAAACGGCCGGAATGATTTTTGGTCGGTTTGTCTCATCTCGTAATAAAATTGATAACCTTTCTAATGCAGTTAATGTATTAGAGTTGCTGAGAATAGCTCCACATACTATATCCAAACTAGCCTCCGTCATGCTATCTTTTCTACCTTCATTGGTACTCATTTTTACTGGTGTTGGTATTTTGTAGTGGGTACAACAAAAAAATAGTAATAAAAAAAAAAAGGGTTAATCCCAAATTTCCATTAGATTAAATTTGAATCAGCCCGCGAAATAACCACCCAACCCGCATCATCACCAAATTTCTTTCTCGACACGTACAATTTTTATTTTATTTTCACCCTGAACAACTCAATAAAAAAAAAATGACACGAGCCACTCAAGCAGCTACGTTCTTCATCACATTAACCGTCATCTACATCTCATTATACTTTGGTATCATCCCAACTAATCCAATTGTCAAGGCCGAAATCGTCCCAGTGTTACCATTCTGGATGTTGGTTGCATTTGGTAGTTACTCTTTGGGTTCGTTAGGCATGGGTGTGTTGACTTTTAACGATAAGGAAGAAAAATACAAAGAATTGTTACAAGTATGTACACTTTTACGAATAAAAATACTAATAAAAGTTAGGAAATCCAGCAAGCAAAGACTGAATTGCGTGCCAAAGGTGTCGATATCGAAGATTAAAATAATTTATTTACTTAATACAGTATGATCTAACTTATGTTCTAATTTGTGTTCTAATTTTTGTTTTAACTTTTCATGTTTCTTTTGCTTTAATTTTTTCTCCGTTTCTACAAATACACGAATACTTAGTGGGTACTCTTCCCATGCATCATCTTCTTCCATCTGTTTTTTAGAAGCATGGCTTCTATCTGGTTCAGGTCCCAGATCTTCAGGCCATTTCAAATCGGGTCGATCCAGTAGTGCTTGTTTAGCCTGCTGTCGTTGTTCTGTCCATTCTTCAATTTCATCACGAAATTGTTCCCATACACAGTTAACACACCCGCTCATGCAACAGTTGGTAGGTTCTTCAGGACGGGCTGGAACCTTGATCCCGGCGATGGTGCGTGTATGTTGTTGTTGGATCAACCGTTTGGATTCTCGTGAACCTAACGCACCAAACACTCTACCCATTCGTTCATCGGGTGTTAAATTATTGTCAGATGATGCAAAAGGATCAAACGTGATTCCTTCCCTTGATTTTTCTTTTGGTTCTGGAGACGGCATCACTGTGGGTGACGCAGTAGTACTGACGGGTCTGGGTTGTTTGTATTGTAAATCATAAAAATAATATGGGTTTTTTAGAACCCTCGATGTGGTAGTAAAGTTCCGTTTCAGTGTCATGACGACTTCATTTCTCATCTCTTCTTCATTAATAATAACTATGTTTTGATGGATGAAAAAAAAAAAATTAAAATAAATTAAAATAAAAAAAACATAAAAAAAAAACTTATTAAGCAATGAATAATTTAAATTTTTGGTTTGGTTGGTCCAATGATCGGGAATCTAGTTTCTAAGCCCGACTTGTGTTCCGGCCGTCCTCTTCACATGTCTCATTAAAATTATTAGTAATATGACAGCAAAAAAATCAGTTTGAATCCAATAAATCGTCAACTTCGTCAATCTTCAAAAGTAACATTTGGTATTCATACCACAGTTTAACATAAACTTTCAACATTGTAGAAACCATTACTGGTTTATTCTGGACGTTGGCGCTGGATAACTGGGCTTTTTTTGCTGCATCATGCAAATCATTATATAATTCCGTTAATATCAACAATTTCTCTTGGTAACGTTGTTGGTTGTTTTTTTTTAGATGCATGATTTCGAGTCCTTTCTGTTGGACTGCTCGTTCAATTGATACGAATGCACTGGTTAGTGCCAGAAGTTTTTGATCATCATCGTCAAAAACTTCTCGTGAAGAAGAAGAGAACGAGGAGGAGGAGCGAGATTTGGAGTAAGGGGAGGTGATGTTGATTAGTTGACGAGGGGAAATTAGTTTGATTTTTAGTGGTTGCATCGTTGAGTTGGTAATTGAAAGGTATAAGTAATTGGTATTTAGTGTTTTTCGGGGAGTGGTTGAGTTTATATAGATGGATTGGTTAGAGTATTTATTTTATTATTTATTATCAATTATTAATTATTTGGAATTAGAATTTGGAAATTGGAATCTGGTAAACATAGAATGCAAAAAAACAAATATTATTTGATGGATTTGAATTAATGTATTTTAGTTATTGGATTCAAATAGTTAGAACAATGTTTGATATTGCAATGAAGCCGGTGTGGTGAATCAAAAGACTAACATTTCAATAACACTATTACACCAATAATCTCCACAAAATGAATGATGACCACAAGTTGAGGAGTAATTAGGGATCTAGGAGTAAGAATTTCAATGAAGATTTCTCAGTAAATAGTATAAAGTAATTGACAACAGGCCACGGGCACAGCTTTCATCCCCCCGTACATAACAAAAATATATATCATTGCATTGAAAGTATCTATAGCAATGCTTATTATTAGATGGATGCGGGTGTACCTGATCTTCCAAAATATGTTTAAGACGGTAAGAATGGCTTATCCCGTTGGTTTCATTGCAAAAAAATATCTCATGTAAAGAAAGTCTCGAGCCTTAATTTTTTTTTTTCGGTATTCGAATGTTTTTTTTAGAGCTTTATATATAGGTAGTTGACCTATGGACGCCAAAATATTGGTAAAAGGCTGATTTAGTTGCCTTAACGGAATATATAAGGAGTTTAATCTGTTTTACGAAGGGTTTTGAATTGATTAAGGTATTAATTGGTATAGTAACGGTCAACAGCCAAACAAAAAGACTGAACTGGCGGTTTTAAATTAAACTATAAACGGAGGAAATGGGTTGTCATGGTAGCTAGCAAAAAATACTGTGGACATATAAAAATTGAATTGTTAGAACAATTAATGGTCAAATAATAATAATAATAATAAACTAATTAAAAACTTGATAAATTTGATAAATGTTGCAGTAATTGATCAAGTTGAAGGGCGATGTGGATATGGTATGATAGACGGCAGGATTTGATAAAACAGGTTTAAGTGACGAAAACGTTCATTGGAAATCTGTCGGTTGTGTTTGTTTTGATTGAAATCTTTTGGCAGCTGTGATGAAGCAATTTTGGTGATTTAAAGTTTTTCCGGGGCGGAGAAGAAAAAACATGTTATGCTTGCACCAATCAATTGGCAAAGGCTGGCTGGCTACGAAACAGGGTGCGTGCTAAACTTAAGCGCTATAAATACTAAAGCACGGATTAAGTGCTGCGCGGTATTCTAGCACAAAGGGAAAAAAAACAACTGCGCTGGGTTTAAACGCTGAGTGGTACGCTTAAGCGCGTTATGTTCTATCGCTGGATCGGATGCTGGAAAAATGTACTATTTAGACGCTCGTTTAAACGCTATATTGTTGCGATTAAGCGCGCTGAATAGACAGCTAGACTGTCTAGATACTTAGATGCTTAATAGACGCTGAATAGACGATGAATAGATAAATGCTGAATAGACGCTGAATATACCATGGCAAAAAAAAGGCTGGCTACGAAATAGGGTACGTGCTAAACTTAAGCGATCGACGCTTAATAGACACTGAAATAGGCACTGAAATAGCACTGAAATAGGCGCTGAATAGACGCTAAATAGATGCTGGATAGATGCTGGATAGACGCTGGATAGGCGCTGGATAGGCGCTGAATAGACGCTGGATAGGCGCTGAAACAGACGCTGGATAGGCGCTGAAATAGACGCTGGATAGGCGCTGAGAGGTGTGTGTGTGTGTGATAAAGCATGTTGTGAGCTTAGTGATTATGCGGGTGCTAGGGTCCGATATGCACAAGCATTGATAAAAAAACAATCATCACCTTCTTATAACTACATACCGGACATTTGAAGTGACCACTTACCCTCTTACCTGTGACGGTTTGGTGCACGGATTTTGGGCGAATTCCGATATTTTGGAGCCATTTTTTGAGTTTTCAGTTGTTAGCAGCGGCAAGCAATTTTGTCCGCCACTGAAAATAATGGATCAATAGAGAAAAAAAAAGAATGGATGAATTTTTACGAATCAATGTGGCGTTGAGAAATTAGCCAGGCGTGCGGGTGAAAAAAAAGCGTTGAAGGCGTTGAAAGAAAAAAAAAAAAAAACTTTTATTCATGTTTTTCGTCGGATATTTTAACCACAAAAAAAACAATTTCAGTAAAGTTTTAGCATTGTTTCGATGGGATTTAAGCTGGCTTATAACTTTCAAAAAATATCAATATTTTAGGATCAAAATGCTTGATGAATAAGTGATTCGAAAATCACCTTTATCTGAAATTAAAATTTTTTTGAGTTCGATGGAGTTTAGCGAAGATCGGCGATTAATAAGAAACGGTGATTAATACTGTAGGTAAAAATGGAATATCCTAGACATATAACGGTCCTTAGGGTATGCTAAGCAGGTTAAAGGATAGCTGATGGGAGCAAAAATATAACACATCTACAACATGTGTACCACGGTCGATTTAGATTTAGACAATCCATTAGAGGCTATATACGATCGATTTCATAATGAAAAGTTTTACAAAAGACCAAGGGTCGATTGTTTTTTGATCGAAATCTCGATGGGTGTGTTCCGGTCTTTGTTGAAGGCGGTGTATACTAAATTTGGGATAGTATTGGTGATTCAGCTCTTTAAAGGTTTTGAAGACCATAGAATATATATTCTGTTAGTAGGGTATTACTTCGACTATTGTGGCAAAAAGTTTTATGAATTATATCGATGCTGATCGAGATCAATCGATCTAAAATTAATTTAAAAACGTTTAACAATTTGATCGAGGAACAAGAATACAATGATCGGGTCTCAGCGGTACCATTCCCTAGTTGTCTTTTTTTTTTTTTTTTTTTTTTCAAGTTTCTTTTCATTACCGGAGTATACAATACAAGACCTGTGAGTTAAAGAAAAAATTTAGCAGTGAACATTAACTCGGTATCGTTATTATTAATAGTTGACCTTTGACTTGATCGATCGAAGGAATAAGAATCTTAATAAGGATCAAAAAGGCCCTTCGCCATTAATTTGAATCAGTAATTAATTGAATAATGTATAGTGTACTTGCTATACAATATGCGGTTGTTCTATTGATTAATTACATTTCCTGATGGAGTATAGGTCCGTTAAACAGGTTTACAGCGCTTTGAAAGGGTTATGGCGCATACATATGCTTGCGTAAAAGTATGTTATATTTCATGATCCATGTGTTGAAAAGCATAAAACTAGATTAGGAAGATTCCGATAAGTTATCAAATTAAAGGTATAAATGTAAGATGTATCAAACATATTGAGTGAAAAAAAAAAAAAAAAAAGTCAGAGTGTTAATGCGATATGCAAGAATGTCAACGTGGGATCTTTGCACTTGCATGATGCATCGCCCATTTACACCCTACTGATACGGAAGGTGGCCTTAAGAATTCGTGCATTTTCTTGAACTTGTTTTAATCAACTGTTGAATTTGATATTATTTTGGCGTCTTGTACTTAGATTAAGGTTCAAATTTAATAAATCATATGCAAGTAGATTATCAATGTAAAAGCCTTGAAATATGCAGGTGACTTTTGGCGGAAGGTTTCCGGATGAATGGTTGACTATGGGATAAATCCATTTAGCTGAATGTTTATTAAAAATATTATGGAAATCAATAGTTGTGATTATGATTGAGATATTATAAACTGAAAACGACATAGCCACAACATCATTAATTAACTCACTACAATGAGAGAGGTTCAATTGCAACTGTTGCTCAATTGCATATTATTGTAGAGAATTCTAGAAATGTATGCCTGCGTTGAACTAACTCTTCCTGATTACGAACCCGCAATTGGATATATCAGGTTTTTAAGACTTCATCGTGACGAACGACTTGTGTAATTGGGGTACCCCACATTCCCAGTAGAGACATAAAGTTGAGTATATGTGCACATGGGATTTGGTTTAATAGAGAAAGCGCTGGATCAACCATTTTATATCCAAGTTGTTAGCCTAGGTCAGATACTATAGAGCGAATAGATATATTTAGATATATTTAATTGAGTTTGATTAAGTTGGCGAGACGAGACTGGCTCAATTTTTAAAAAGGCTTTAGGAACAGTAACGATCCTCGGGCTAATTTTTTTTTTTCTTTTAAACTTATGAAAGATTCCAAATTTATCAAGATAAGCTGTCCATTATATTCAGAGCTCGGGGGGTTTCCTCAATTGTACAGAAGTCTACATTCAGCCTTGGCGCTTAAATAACTACCAGAATGGCTGTTAACACTGTAGCGCTAGTACTTTTGTCGCACTGGAAATGTAGATTTGCAATTGCAACATGTTAATTGGGGGATACATTTCCCCGAATGAGCCTCGGCCTGCATGTAGGATGTACATGTGTTCAGGCATGATAAAGTGTTCAGATATAAGAGGTAGTTTACATACACTGATCACCTCATAAGTACTGTTAAAGAGATAAAATTGCAGCTGATAAGGTATCGACATGTACATATGCCAGAAAACTGGTACCCCATGCGACAATCAATGCTTTTTTTGTGGTCGTAAGTTTGCCATGAAGCAGTCGATTGTCTAAATAGGTTTTACAAGTTACAATATTATGATCGAATCTTCCCTAATTGAGATCCAATTGGTTCCAATAATGAATATATCAATTACTGTCGCTCATTCGTCATTAGAATTATTATCAATTCTGCTCAACTGATCTTGAAAACAAGGCAGTGATATTTTACCAGACCAGGCGATATCCGAAGAATTCGTCAATAATTTTGATCATTCAATGATCATGATCATCGCCATGATCATCGCCATCACCGCCGTTACCAAGACCAGCAATAACCTACTATCTACAATTGTTAACAGCAGATCTCCGGATCGATTGAACTCGAATGTAAAAGAAGCCTTTTTTTATTTTTATTTTTCGATTATTTAATCAATGTCTGATTGTTGAACTCACATCCCACGATCAGCTATACTACACGAGTATTACATGTCCTATTGAATCACCATTACACACAACCACAATCATCCATCACAATGAAAACTCAGCAATCGCAGTAATTCCGGGTGATTCATCCGAATTTTTGAAAACTTTTTCATCTCAAACACCCGCTACGCTATTCTCACTCAGACATGAATCAATATATCAATCCGCCATTTACACGTTACAGTCACGCTTTTCTATTAACATTTTACTAACGATCGGGATCCCAGCCCCTACTTTTTTTTTTTTTTCCCCTGGATTAATTTCCAACTGTTTCAACTGTTCCAATCGCCAAATCCTTATAATTATAAAGTACTGTAGTGTTAATAATGTTGAGTAATAAGATCATTTATATGCGGTGTGTTATCGCACCAGCCGTTTTGTTTAATACCATAGATAGGTAATATTAAACGTATGGAAAATAAATTCAGATCTAGAAGTTTTGTATGATATGAGCTTAATTATACATTGATCCTAATAACTAGAGTAGTGTAGTAGCAATGAAAAATGATTGATATTAATTATAATGCATGGGCATGTGGGCGCTGTGCGTTGACCATATGCTTGACACGCAGATAACCGTCCCCACCGAACTACCAAAATATCAACTCAAAACCGTCTGATAAGTTAGAAATTGCATTAGTTTAAGCTCAACTCTTATTCGTGGACTAGTGCTACTATTGCCAACTGCACGCCTCGCTTCCTCAATCAAAAGCCTCAAATCATATATATATTATTTACCATATAGCAAACCAGTTTTTGGGGATTGATTATTATAATTGATCCAAGTCTATTATATTATCTGATATTATATTGTTAGCACTGCATGTTGTCTAGCAAAATCATGCAATCACTGCCTTTTTACCCTCTTGGCAATGCTGGTTCATACGATAAGTTACCTTCAACCTCGGGGCATTTTCAATCTAGTAAGGTCCACCTTTCAAACGCCAAAAAAAAATTCAATTCATCCCTAACTCATACATGTCGTGGAAACCCGCTGAATGATACATCAATTTTTCCATACAGATTAACAATGTATCCCGAATCGCACAAAGTGTAAAATTTTAGTTGCCAAATGTTTTGCCAATTTTACAGTGGCGAAAATCGGCCAATCATTTTTTTTTATTAAGTTATTAATCGTTGTTGAGACAACCACCTCCTGTTTCAGCAACAAAGTCTAAAATCACCACTTGAAGGATTTTTGAGCTGATTCGATTTGTCTTGAATCTTTTTTTTTTTTGTCTTGAAATTTTATGGAAAAAACAAAAACGTCTGCGCGCGCGACAAATTTTTATTGCATCAATAAAAAAATAAAATAGTTGGGATATGGAAAAAACAAAATTTTGAGGTTGGGATTAGACAAAATAACCCAAGAACAGTAGGATTTGATTCAACTTCTAAAGTAGTACGATAATTTGTTTGATTAAAACAAAACAAAAAGAATCAGTGCGAGGTGGTATCAGACTATTGGATCCATTGTAGCCTGTTTTTTTTTTTTGTTGTTACCATCTTTATTATAATGAAAGAATAGAACCGTTTATCTCGTATGGGCTTATGCATAATATCATGCTGGGGTCCAGATTTATTTTTTTCTTTGTTATAGATATATGTAACTGTATATTATTACTGGATATTTCACTGTAACGGTGGTACGTACCATACCATCAACTTTATATAAATTCATATTCACCATAACGTGCATAGAAAGGAAATAAAAATCGCAGGCATTGGAATGGGCCAAATTCCGGCCTATTAGCAGAGTTAAAATAATTACGCCCCTAAGGTTTGTTACCAGTTTACCGCTTAGAAAAACTAAAAAATCCAGCGTACCGGTGAAAAGTATATCAGATCTGATATTCAGTGATCCAAAATAGGCGAAAAATGTTCCCGAACCGGTAATATTTCTCGTAAAGAAATTCCCAAATCTGGCGACCCTTTCCTGATTGATACTCCCTTTAGATACCTTGTTAAGATCTTTTGTGAATCTTAAGCTTATTAAAAAAACTGTAGATCGCGGATCGGATCGCTCGAGTCTCAATCTCTTGTGATTTACCGCGTCTCAGATCAATTGTTTTAGCCAGCGCTACACTAAGAAAGTTATACTATACCCAGCGCTTGTCACCAAGCAGTTATACCCAGTGCTTGTCACCAAGCATATGTATAATGCCTAGGCCCTAATCTATAGCCCAAGCCAGGCTTATCATTTTTAAAAAGCTTAAGCCGTGCTACACAAACAACTTAACCCCTCTCCATGGAGCCAAAAGATCTCGGGCTTAGGGGCCCGGATAGCAAAAAAGTCAAGATAAATAAGCTTTCCTAAATAGGCAACCAAAATAAACAAGTTAATATTTCGAGTTTGCATTCTATTGAGAAAAGAATGCATGGGCCTGAATCGCCGTTGGACCATGATCTTCACAATAATGAATAAGGTTATTCTAAAGACTTTTGATACGGTTTCGTGACTTTTTACAGTTTCATTCTTATTAAGAATAGATTAATAATAAAGTTTAGTTTTGCGTTGTGATGTGATGATGATGATAACGATGATTATGAACTCACTATAAAAAGAAAAATTATTCATGTAGTTCTAAGATTATGAGGTTACTAGGCAAAATTTATTTCTAGTTAATTTGGAATTTGGGAATGTGATAAAGTGCCATGAAATATTATCACGCTTGACTAATTTAATCAGTTATTAACTAACGATAATGATTCAAAAACAAGTTCATTAAATTCACCACGATGTAAAAAGTTAACTTGGTATTGTCGCTGTTTGGTCCAATTTTAAATTGAAAACAAACTAAAAGCTCACTGTTCAAACTCGCGTTGTTATAGATATTAATCCCCTCCCACGTGTAAAACCCATCTTAAGCCCAGGAACACGTAACTAGAAACACAATTACGCGACGAGTAGTTGCAAAAGCTAGGTTTAAAGCTGCTCCTGATTATCCAAATTTGAGTTAATTGATCCTGTTTCGAGACGAAAATAAAAATAATAATAAAATAGTACTTTACATTCTCTAATTTAAAGTTACTGATGGTTTTGAAATTCACCGCTGGTGATTTTCTATCAGCATATTACTCGTAAATTTTATTACAATTTGAACCCAAGCATCAGAACCATCATCGAACTGTATATTATCAAAGATTGCGATCCAGACTTATTATTATGAATCGGTACATCACATGTCCACAACATTAGAACATTATCTTTGATATATGTATACATCTGCAGGTATCCAATACAATCACCACCGATCATAAAAAAATTTCAAAAAAATCAGTATAGTTCTAATCAGATCTTGATAATAAATATATATCTATTGCTGATCTTTTGTATTTCATAGTTGCAACCTCGATATAAATAGAATATCAGACCTTTCGCCATTCCAAATAATGAAAATAAAATCGATCATCGCGATCCAATCGATCGATGTTGATGTTCTATTAATACATCAGTACCATTAGCATACCCGTCCTACTCTACCTTTATTCATAGTAGTTGCATGTACCTCAATACTTTGAAAAAAAAAAAATTATTAATACCCGATACCATGGGAATTTATTGTACCTGCTCCATGACCTCTTCAGATTACCCCGTTTTATTGTAAAATTTTGGATGAATATTCATGCAATTTGTACATTAAATTTCCATGGTACCGTACCTTCTACTGGTTCCTTTTCCACAGCCTTGAAGATTATATCCAACCATTGTAGAATATTAATGAATATATTGATAAAGTACATGAGACCAGCTTCCGTTAAACTTGTTCATTTAAAAATGTTCTCAGGGACACATAGAATAATAATAATCTCCGATCTCTTTCATTCCGGCCCATTAACTCTTTCTTCCCCTTTTTTTTTTTTTTTTTTTTTTTTTTTTTGGCACGCGCCCAGTCCTTTGCATGCAATGATACGTAACAACGACACGACAAAATCAAACCCACGTAATTTCAACCTCCAGAAAAGGTACCCTTCACCAAAGTCAATAGAAGCCTAAGATCACAACCCTATTACTATACGACCCACATTTTATTTATTTTATTATCACGATTACGCTGACTGACATTCGTGGCAAGCTTATTTATTTGTTGAGTATTGTTGTTAACTGTTATTGTTGCCTGTGCTATTTTGTGCTCCGCCTTCATCATGCATCTATTCTTCCTCCATAATATCAGATACAAGTATTTTAACCTGCAGTTTCATTCATTTTTTTGTTCAACGACGAATTGACGTATAAAAGACAACGCACAATGATTTCGGTGATATGCACTACTTAACTATCAAAACTCCTCCTCGAGCAGTAATTAAGCAACGCTATAAGCAATTCATAACCTTCTATGCGCATGTTTAGTGCTATTTTTTGGCTGCTCTTTTTGTTACACCTGTAAGCTTTCACATCGATCGGCATTGTCTAATCCTAACAGCACATCACCGCTGTATCTCATCCCTAGCCCCAAACACTTACGAAGCTTTGACAACTCCCGCAATACCGCTGTCTCTTGTCAAAAAAAAAATAAGCCTACAATGTGCACCTAACTGCGTTAATTTAAGCAAAGTGACCAATCTTGATACAGTATATCCTTACATGTACAGTTGTTGCGGTGTGAAAAAAAAAACAAATCTTTATTTAGATTAGTTGGTAACTGTAGCGACGCTCTGCATACTGCTTTGATGTACATTGTTTTTCCTACATAACTGCACAATTTTTATGAAAATCAGTCAATTTAAATCGATCAATAAACGCATAATAAACATTTCAAAGACGCTCGATCGATCTTTTTCAATATTCATTGCGCCCTGTTATGCGTTATAATTGTTAGATATGGCCACTTTGGTGGTGGTGGTGGACTGTCAAAAAGTGTTGATAAACATGTCCCAGGATCTTTGATTAATGATTCTCAGTCCTACCCGAAAGAAGTATGTTGCACCACTAGTTACAACAGTCAATGTTAATACGTTAAAATTTGGTTTCGATTGATAAACGAACGCTGCATTGGTACCCTTTTTTTTGGTTTTTTTTTTTCCGTATTCCCCATCTCCAATCCTACAGCTTACCAACTTAGCAAGATAGCTGAGCTTGAGAGAACTACCGAAATCTCCCGGTCTATGTAGAATGCTACCTATAGGAATTACCAGGCTTTCCTTTCCCTGTAATTTTTCAGGGGGGAGGCGTATTTTTTTTTTTTTTTTTCATAAATATCGGGCTGGTACTTAATAAGAATAAATTCAATATAACTCATTAATTGATTGGTACGTTGTATATTACCAAGGTATATATAAATCCAAGAATGCCAGCCATTTGAAAAAAAAAAAAAAAAAAAAACATATCATCGGCTAGCTCTGCCATATAAATTTATAATTATACACCGCGTCAAGATGCAACCACAGTTTTAAATTTTGTAAAAACCATTGGACATCTGATCATTTTCTACCATCATTGTACCAAAGGCTGTACTATTTAGTATTATCTAAAGTTTTTTACTAATCTCCCAACGCTCTTATTATCCTGATCTCTTAGCCATGAAAAATAGTTTATTTACCCTACTTTATTCTATTTATTAAAGCGCCTCAGCCGCATTCTATTATCACTAAATTTTTTTTTTTTTCTGTATTTTTATCGCCGCTAGGAATTTAATAGCCACACCTAATGCGGCTCACTTATTTATACTATAAAGCTGGATACACTGACAGCCCCATAAGATCAATATTTAATACGATTGAATTTTTAAAAAAAAAAAAGATTAAAATAAACCGCATTCTAGCGTTTATTAGCTAAGCTAATTTTAAGAGTAAATTAATCTCGATATTACCAATCTGCATACTCTATTTTTGTCAAACTATATTTCGAATTCCGGATATCACCCATAGTATACATTATCAATCTGTAATTTCAGATTGTGTTATAATCATTGAGTTGATTTTTCAAGGCCAAACTTATTATTCTCACGCGCCGTATATATTATCACGAGAATGAAAGTTAACGTTCAAATATGTAAATTGCACTGCTTGATGTTCTTTGTTATCATTAACCTTGAGTTAAATATTTGATTCCATAACTGCACTGTCATTCGGGGTGTGTTACGCTTCTAACCTTTTATAACTTAATCATAAAACTAATTAT
Source organism: Blastobotrys arbuscula (assembly GCA_030564365.1). NCBI lineage: Eukaryota > Fungi > Ascomycota > Dipodascomycetes > Dipodascales > Trichomonascaceae > Blastobotrys > Blastobotrys arbuscula. The sequence continues at coordinate 48,086 of JAJLUN010000041.1, read as the reverse complement.
CTAATCAAATTGGTAAAGTTAAAGTTAAAACAAAGTAGGGTGTTTTGCATTAAAGTCTTGGGGAAGAATCCAACCTTGAAGAAATAAACTTTATCTTTTTTCGTACTCAAACTTTATCCCATCATGATTATAATTCGACTATCATACTTTTTTAAATAAATTTTACCCAATAGACAACGTTAATTATCAGGAGACTTTTTGTTTTTTGGAAATACTACTAATTAATAATGTGTTTTTAGGTTGTAATTAATCGAGATTTGTTTTCTTGTATAAGATAGGTTATAGTACTCAACACAGGAGTAGATATAAACTAACGTTCTGATACTTCACTAAACACGGTTTTTTTTTTTTAATATTTAATAATTTTCCTACTACAATCTCGTTAAAATATATATCAAATTTCGTTAATTAGAATACCCCAACTTTTTGATTATTACCAATATTAATTGATGGACAGATGAACTTTTACATACGAACGGAAATTAATATGCTAAGTTAAGTTAATTGTAAGCAGTTGGGGTACCGGTGGCTAACCATGATCATCTCCATCAACTTTACCACCAAAAAAAAAACAATCATATTGAATGCATATACCTATTTGCTAATAACCACTTACCACAAATCGTTCAATTTTTTTTTTTTTAGTATGCGTATTTCAACGTGTACATATTACATTTACCGCTTGAGTTAGCATAGGCTTGTATAAAAACAGTACAACATATTACTACAGTGGCAGTAGCGCTCTGTAGCGCTATACTGTAGAAACTGTACCCGGCTGCTGGGAGGCAAGGGCCTGTAACACCACCACCACCCCCTAGGGGTTTCACTTCCCAATAAGCCTAATTAGCTTATAAATCTACCTACCAATACGTCTATACCTCACTATACCGTACTACCTCCTCAAATCAATAAAAATCGACCTAGTAGAAGATATTATATATAATAACCTCAGTCAATCAAACAGTCGGGCTCGTTTAGGTTCACATTCTATACATATATTGGTTCTATAGCTACCAATCCACTCGGCCGACTACGATAGGACCAAGCTACTGTATTCATATATAAAACACTAAACTAATGTATTATTTTAATACCATAAAAGATCCAAAAAGACCGTTAAGCAATGGAAACTACAATTGTTAAGTGGTATAGAATAATTCGAACCGCGATTTTCTTCTATACATGAGCCACAAACTATTTAATCTTAATAAGCTAAAGCTATACCCAAAGCAAATAATGCAGTTCATTGCCCTCGACTCATTTTTCTTTTACATATCCCAATTCTTTATTACTACTAAAAACAATTCGATTGAAAAATTTCCAAATTCGTAAATTTAGTTTTTTGAGTCAAAAAAAAAAAAAAAAAAAAAAGTTTTACTTGTTAATCTAATTATTACTTTTTTTTATTAAAAAGAAAAAAAATAAAAAAAGGTACCGCGCGTGTGAAACATTAGTTACTTTTGTTTTTTTTCAAAACTTTTTTTTTTTTTTCGCCACGCTCCAGTAGCGTTAATTAAAACACCACTAGCGCTTAACATCTGCTACAGCGTTAGCTAGCCTTAACAGTACTAACAAAATTTTTTCGCTAAGCACAGAACTAGAACATTTTACTTCAAGCTGGTAGCCAAAAATAATATATAAACAATTTCGAGTCCCCCTGTTCTGATATTTTTTTTTTTTTTCTCTCCTTTCTTTCTTACTACTCGACATAACTTATCCAACCAATTTACATTCCTTTTTATATATATATATATAGTTATACGACCAGTTTTATCGACAAGAAATTGATTTTCTAGATACAAAACGTATAAACACTAAACCTACAACGACCAAGAACACCGAAGTTACAACTTTCCGATTCTTAACAGAAAACAAACTCGACTTTCAAGTCTGTCACTCCTTTGATACCTAGATTTATTTTACTAAAAAAGGTATGTACACACTTATACCCTATCAAAAACCGGCATTGGTATAGAATAGAACGAACGAACGACGCGAAAAGAACATCACAGTGGTAGTATTATTATTATTAGTCTTGAATTGGGTTTTGTTTGATTATTTTGCGCAACTATGTTACTTCCATATTTTCAATCTTAGATCTGAGATTCTTTGAATCTGAGATCTGAACTGTTTATTGGAGATTAGATTTGCAATAAAAAATTAATAATTTAAAATCCAATCACTGGACATCGACAACATCAAAAATAGACGCCTCGATTGCAAAAAAAAAAAAAAGAGTTCCCAATCGAATAATATTGCGATGAAATTGGACCGTGATGTAATTTATTACGTGTTTAAAGTTTGCATACCAAACATTTCGTTTGGAATGTAGTGTTTGGGACATCACAAAAATAAACACTTTTTCACTGCCCCCGGCCTCCGGCCTCCGACTATCACGATCACCATAACTACTACCACCTGTTCTATTCTATTTTGCCACAGCCACGATGATATTATTATACAAACAAAAAAATGCTAACAAAAATTTAGATGAAATACTCAACTATTGCTTTGGCTACATTGGCTGGTTCCACTTTTGCCTCTCCAATCGAACAAGAACAAAAAATCGCAGATAAAGTTCACAACCACCACCAACATAAACGTGCTTATGCTACTGAATTCGTTCACGTCACTGTCACCGTTGATGATGAAGGTAACTCTGTTGCTGGTCAACAAGAACCAACTGCAGCTCCTTTAGCTGACCAAGGTAACGCACAAGTTAATGCCAAGGTACCAAACGTTGACTCTATCGTTTCTTCCGCTGTTGGCGGCGGCGCTTCCTCTGCTGCTGGCTCATCTTCTGCTGCTGCTTCTGGTGGATCAACCACTATGGAAACCTCTGCCACTCCAACCTCTTCTGGTAGTGCTTCTTCCTCCTCTGCCTCTGGTGCTGTATCCCCATCTGGTGGCTCCGGTGGTTCATCATCTGGTGGCTCCCCAGGTGGTATCCGAGGTGATTTGAAGGCCTTTTCCAAACCAACCAAAAAATTCGAAGACGGTGTCCATGACTGTTCTTCATTCCCATCTGGTGATGGTGTCATTTCCTTAGACTGGTTGGGCTACGGTGGATGGAGTTCCATCATGGACATGAGCGACATGTCCACTGGTGGTAAATGTAAAGATGGTTCCTACTGTTCTTATGCTTGTCAACCAGGTATGGCCAAGACCCAATGGCCAGAAGACCAACCATCCAGCGGTGTTTCCGTCGGTGGGTTGGAATGTAAGAATGGCAAATTGTACCGATCCAACAAGGACAAGGACCACTTGTGTGAATGGGGTGTTAAAGGTGCTGAAGTCGTCTCCAAATTAAACAAGGGTGTTGCTATTTGCAAGACTGATTATCCAGGTGATGAATCCATGACCAACCCAGTCTGGGTTGAAGGTGGTGATTCCCAATTATTGACTGTCGTTAACCAACAAAGCTATTACACTTGGAGAGGTGGTAAGACTTCTTCCCAATATTATGCTAACGATGCTGGTGTTAGTGTTGAAGATGGTTGTGTCTGGGGTAAAGACGGTAGCGGTGTCGGTAACTGGGCTCCAATCAATATGGGCTTGGGTTCTGATGGCGGTATCAACTACTTGTCCTTGATTCCAAATCCAAATAACAAGGACAAGGCCAATTACAACATTCGAATCGAAGCTGATGATGGTGCTACCTTGAATGGTGACTGTAAATACGAAAATGGTAAATACTCTGGTGGTAACGATGGGTGTACTGTCGCTGTCTCTGGTGGTATGGCCAAATTTGTATTGTACTAAAAAGCCTATCTGATACCCCCCTTTCTTTTATTTTCTTTTCTTGGCTTGTTAATTATTTTTGTATTTTGTAGAGATGTTTATTATTAAAATTTAAAAAAAATTTATAAAAAAAAAACCTTTTTTCTTTTGGAATATTTATTGTTGTTTTGTCTTTGTAGATGAAAAGTTTCACTAGTTTTTGAAAAATTTTGGTCCAAAATAGTGGTACTAGTTAAACAAAGATAGTAGTGGACAATGCAAATTCTGTAACAAAATATAACAGTATATAAATTATGTTTGGTAGTTTACAGGGTTTAACAAAGAGGAACAAAAGGTGGTATAAAAACGTGGTGAAAAAAAAAGGGCAACGGTATATTGATTGGCTGGGATGAGTGTAGATCGCGATGACTATTACATGTATCTGTGAAAATATTGAAGTTGTGTAACATTGATAAAAGAGTAAAAGATGGAGAGTTTGTAATCACTAAACCTGAGGTATAAATTATTACGGATCGAATCGACTTTTAATTGCAGCATGCCTTGAGGTTTGAGATGGAGATTGAGATTGAGATCTGATGTAAATCTGTTGATTGATATACTAATATGTATGACCGTTAGCAATCTAGTCAATAGCTAGCCAAACAAGGAACTATGATGTTAACGTAATACATAGATATAACAAAAAAAATGTTTTTGAAAAAAAAAAAAAATATGGTTATTATACAAACATAGTGGAAACTTTTCTGCCATATCCGATAGATTATCAGGTTGGGTTCCATGTCGGCTTGCAATTGAAATACATTAAGCTCGTGATAGTCTTAAAGCGGGGGAATGCTGCTAGCTATAGCGCAGGTAGTTTGTCTTATACTTACACCTAAACTCAATTTACTTATGCCCAACAAACAGTTGCCCTCAAGCGCATTACGGTGGGTGAAAGCTCCATAGACGATAAATACGTCTCATGTAACGATATCACTGCTTGCGCCCTCGAACCTATCGGACCATAGCCTATAGGCTTAAAGTATATATTCAAGCCTATATTCTATATTCTATATTTCTGTACCAATTCTCTCCAGCTTCTTTTAGATGAGGAAACCTAGCTATTCGAATAAACTTTATCAGTTACACTAAGAAACCTCCTTTATTATCTAGCTATTCACTGCTTGTATACGGAACTACTATCCCGTTGGGAATTAAGGCCTAGTACGGATATCCCGTTGGGAACTAAGACCCAGTTAGTCGGATATTGTTATATCTCAAACGCGTGTGCGGCTGAGATCGCAGTAATCCACCCCACCCATACATACATGTATAATAGATACCATGGGCTAGTAGCTTTTTTTATTCTTCTGAACTATTACTGGCAAAAAACTAGTTTAATAAAATTATGGAAATTTTCTACGCTCCACTGAAACAAAATTTTCTTTTCTTTAAAAAAACCCATATATTAGTTAGTATTCATCTGAACGTACATAACAAACTGTCTAATTCATTATTGATCAACAAATAACTTAACATTTGGTTCACTGTCTCTAAACAACTCCATATCAATATTACCAATATAAGCTCTATCGCCAAAACCACCAATATAATAACACCCGTCAGCCTTAAATCTAGCCCAGAAGGCACCATGGACACCGGTGGTTGGAGTCCAATATTTAGCCTCTGGATGTCTACTCAAGAAACATTTCTCCACTCGTTTTGTTTCTTCTTCATCCATCTCCAACTTTTCAACATTTCCAAACATTGTAACTCGTGGGCTGGCCATCACCCAATCTTTAATAGCCCCAGGATACCGGTTATCTACTTCATCCAAGGGGCCATGGTCACCGGTACGAATGGTCATGCTAACATTTGAGCCATGGTTGATGTTTCTGTAGGCTGTAGAGATACCCATCCCAATAAACACAACACTACCATCATCATGACAGTCGGCGATATATTCAACTTGCCCGTTAGGGTAGTTGAAAAATGGACTTGATTGGTCTTGGTTGGTGGTTAATAAGGTTCCCATGTTTTCACGAGAGATAAGGGTACGTGCATTGATGGCGGCTTGTCTTGGTGATCGTCCATCTGGTGCTGCAGATACCATTCCACTTAGCAGTGATAGTCCTAATACATTTAATACCTTCATTTTTTTGTTTTTTTCTAACCTTTTTATCTTTCAAAATGTGCCAGTTAAAATATAAAAAGTGATGGTAAAGAGAAGAGGAGGATGGGAGAGATGAAAAAGTTATCAGATCTTTATATCCTAAAGCTAGCTGCCAAGACCGCGCACGCAAAAAATAAAAATAAAAAAATAGACCCACTGGTATAAACCGTTTTTTTTGGATCGTTTAAAAAAAAAAAAAAAAAGATCTGATGATGTAAAACGATTGGCCATTGATTAAAATAAAAAAATAAATAAAAAGTTATCAATTACATCTATAAATATTACCAACTAATTTCATTTACTTTTTCCGAATTGTTATTATTACCAGTAGTTTCAATTTGTTTTGACTTTTTCAATAAAGATGAATGCGTACTGGTAGGTTTATCAATAGGTTTACCACGTCGATGTGGGACATCATCGGGTCTAAACCCTCCATTACCATACAAAGCCCACTCTGGTGTTTCAGCAACATAATCCATTGGACCAAACTCAACACCACTTTCCAATAATTCAAAAAACTTTTCATAATCAATATGGGTATGCCATTTATTGTTGAAGAAAAATCGTTTTTGTGCAATCAATACACAACAAGAATGAGCATGTTCTGCAGCAATGCTATACTCCAACCCTTTATCATTCAAATCTTTATTCAACTTTTCCACAAAAATTTTGATTTCATCATAAAATGGAATGTTTTGCATAGTCAACGGACTAGTCTTACTATTCCCACAGAACGTAGCTCCTTTAATTTCAATAAATGTTGGTCGTGCTTTTTCAACCATTTCTGCATATCCCATGGTATCTGCTACATTGAACCCTTTAACTAAAGTCAATCTAAACACTGTACGTTGATTGGCTTGAGTGGTTCGTAGAGTATCCAAACATCGTTCAAACCGTTCCCAGAAATCACGATGTAAAGGACGATCAATTGCCTTTAAATCTTTTTTATTAGAAGCATCAATAGAAACGTACAGTTGTGTGACTCGTTTCAAGTTTTCTAATTCAGCTGGATGTTGTGCATTACACACCAAAAAACTACTAATCTTCCGATCATGCAACATTTTCACAAACTCATTAATATATGGATAAAAAATTGGTTCCCCTACTAATGATAATGCACAATGTCGAATTCTAAACGCATCTGCAAACCGATCTGCTTTAACACCTGGCACCCCCCTCATTTGTTTAATCATCTTATAATGACCTTCTATGGCACCTTGAAGAATTTCTTCCGGTTGGTCCACTTGCCATCGCCATACTGTACCTACTGGGTTGGTACCGTGTCTCCAACAGAAAACACATTTAGATGAACATGACAAACTTGGAGTAGTTTCCATACACAAATGTGATTCAATTCCGTATAAAGAATGTTTGTAACATGACCCTCTACCTCTCAAAGCACTCTTTGTCCATCTACAAATTTTGACACCGGAATGCGACCCAACAATTGTATATCCTTGTTTGGTTAAACTTTTAAAGGTTGGAGAATCTTTGGCTACCATTTCTTTGGCTTCATTTTGGGCTTGTTGCTTGGATTTTTTGATAATCCCGGCCATTTCTTCAACATCCACAATATCGTCATACTCTTCTTCTTCGTCAGAATCTTGGATATCCGCTTCTTCTGGAGGAGAAGGATCATTCAGGGCTTGAACCAAAAAATCAATGTAATCATCAAATTGTGTATCAATGTCAGTTTTAACACACCCAACACCTAAGGGGAACATTCGTTTCAATCCCAATTTACCTAATAGCTTGTCAATTTGTTTGGCTTGATAACAGAATTTACTGTTCCAAGATTCGGAATCACCCAAGCCAAATACTGAGAACCCGCCCAAATTTCTTAATGGCTTTGAATCAATTCGAAAATCATTATATGTTTCATTCAACAATTGGACAAAATAATCTAATGGTGATTCAGTTTCATAGGATGGCAATACCAAAATATACACGGTGGAGTTTAATGATTTTGATGGAGTTACAAAATATTCATCCAAATCAGCTACATAATCCAAATTCAATAATTCTGGAGGGTTTGTTAATACTGTGGATAACTTTTCATCGAGTTTTTTGGCGTATTTTTCCGAATACCCGGTTAAAGTTGAATAGAAAATTTTAACTGAGGATGAAGTTGATGGGTACGGAGTGTTTGATGATTTTGATGCTTTGGATTTGGCAGTGAATCGTTTAGGAACCCGTTTGTTCTTTGGAGCTGCTGTTGTGGTTGAAGTAGTGAAATCCACCGCTAGCGGTAAATTATTATTAGGTTTTGGTGGTTGTGCTTGTGTTTGTGGTAGCGGCTGTGATTTTGGTTGTTCTGCTGCTGCTACTTTGTCTAATTTTTGGCCACTTTTTTCTGTGGAACTGATATCAGCAGTATCAGTAGTATTAGATTTCTTTTTAACAATTAGAAAAGATATGATGGTGATGACTACTAATACGTAGAGCCGATACTCCTGCCATAATTCCCCCCAAGCCATTTTAAATTTTTGATAGGAAAAAAAAAAAAATTAGTGTCGATAAGTTAACTGTATTGAAATCGCGGGGATTTTGAAGTCATTTTTTCAAGTGAAAAATTTTTTGTGATGCAGGTTGGGAAGTTACCCGGGAGTAGGTTTCACACAAAAAATAAATTGCTTCTAGCGGAGTGCGGCGCTGTTCTATTTTTTCAAGAGAATTTGGCTTATTACATCAGAAAATTGATTGGTGCACAATACTGGCTAATAAGTATACTTATACCCTGCCCATTTCCAACCATTTCGCGTCTGAACAAGCTTTAAAATCTAAAACTTTGGAAACCGGATAATACCTACTGATTAATGATATAACATCAAAGAGTATGCCAATAACAGTTTTTTCTTGAGACCATTTCAATATCAACTAAAAGCGTCGATACCTCATAAATAATACTTTTCGCTATACCCCCTGCAACCCAGCTCCTGTTGAAAAAAAAATTATCCAGATAAAAATTATGCATGAATTTGTTTGTTCTTCGCTTGCGCGCCCGAGGACTGGCCGGCCCTCTCCTAGTAATTAAGCATGCCTAAGAGCAATTCGTATAAATCCAATTTAAATCGTGCTACGACTGCAACGTGTTATCAATAAGAAGTAACTCAATATCCGTAATTGACATGATTCCGGACAAATTTACATTTCAAATAATCGGATAAAAAAGCGCAGGTTTTTTGTTCATTTTTTTAAAATTCACAAAACACAGTAATGCGTGCGCCGCACGCACCTGGAAAAATATATTATTACCACAGGGCTTGCGGCTCATTTTTTATAATAAAGTATTACCATAAAAAAGCATATATATATTAATCAACCAGATTAAAACCAAACCCCATAAAAAAGGTATCCAGTTATAGAGGCCCGGCCAATTTAATGGACCATCCCATAATGTGCTGTAGTATCCAAAGCTATCCCATTAAAAGTATATCAAAACTACTCAACTCCACACCAGCCCTGTTAACCGTATTTTTCAAATTTCTTCTAATGATAAGTTCACCTGTTCGTTATATGGTCGACCGATGAGTTCATAGGTTTATGAGATAAAAAACTCCTGATTATGATGATGAGGAGGTCTCAAACGTATAAAACATGGTACGGTGCGGAGCATATGGTTGATTACCGCAGTGGGCGTGTGCGGTTGAGCTTTGTAAACGGTCATCAACACCAATTTTTTTTAATACCACTATAGGCAATAGACATAAAACAAAGATGATAGGAGAGTTAAGTGATGGTAACGAGGAAGATATTGGCGGCTATATAAGGAAATGAATGATATCAACTTATAACGAGTTCTTACAACTACAACTTTCAAATCCATGGCAGCGCTAATTATCAATTACAAGGTTCATTAGATATTTGGTTCAGTCATTCAAACAGCGCTAGGCTATATATATATAATCTAGTTAATTCAATGTAATATAAGTTTATTAGCTGATATTGACGTAAAAAATAATTTTCTCAAATTGTTAACTAATGAAGCCAATAGTGATTATACTTTTAATTAACTAGGTAGTTTGAGTTTTAATCATGAGAGAACGTTTTATTAACCAGTTCTATAGATATCAGACAATATGATATGATCTCAATTAGCAACACGGCCCTAGAAATAATATATATAATCGGTCAGCTTGTAACCATGATTGGCATTGTAATTAATATACCGGTCAGAAGCAAAATATAGTAGTTATAATTAATTATGCAGTGGCGCTAAATAGTCGATAAGCTCTAGTTGAATACTGAAAACCCACTAGTCTAGCCAAAGTATGTTTCAATCCCAAACCCCCAAAATCTAAACCACCACCAATATTTATATATATAGTATTAAACCATGATCGTCTAGAATTAATAAATGTGCTTTACTTAGTGTCCAGCTAACCGGGCTAGCCAAGAATGGATGCCCACATCCAACTGCAATACCCCCCTCAATTGGTCCAACGCACCAAAACCAACTAATATCTTGTGCATTAATTTGATGCATCCATCACTTTAATTAGCATTTACCCCTCCTCCCTGGAATATTCAAAAAATCCTTATATTACAGATGTGGGACCCTAGCTATTGTCATTACCATCCATCAAACCTTCTCCACAGAAATTTGCAAACTGTATCGTTTAATTATCCAGTACTTCTACGTTCTGTTTGCATTAAAGGATACCGTCCCGGCAAAAGATCTCCACTGCTGCATCAATTGGCCCTACTCCCCCCTCAACCTTGTTGTTTGTCTGTCTCTATCACCAATGAGAAGATGATCTTATTATTCTTCCTACGCTACAAGCTATCAATATAATACTACGAAGTGGGGGAAAAAAAAAAGGAAAAAAAAGACACAAAGCTCTATAGTTTCAATTTGCAAATTTTTTATTAGTTAATAGTTAATAAATACACGCCAATGCTCCTTCTTCTAGCTCTTAAGTTTCTTTTGAGACGTAATGTTCATGCTAATACCCAGGTATTTGGGGGTTCAGTTTGTTCAGTTGTTTGTTTGTAGCCGTAAAATTTGTAGATTTTTTTGGACTTTTATTAAGTGTTAGTAATTATAATCCGCCACCACTTCGTTCGACAGGGACAGCTCTGCTATCATTTTCATGCTGTTTTTCCACTGGTCGGTACAGCGCATATCTAGCGCCCAAGAACCCAAATACAACACCACCTAATGACAATGGTAATTTGCTCTTCCAAGTTAAGTTTAATGCCATTTTTTGTTATATTGTTAATCGTATCAAAGTGTTTGTATAGTTATGAAAAGGAGTTAAAGACGACAGAAAAAAAAAAAAGAAGATGAAAAAAAAAATTAAAAAAGTAAAAAGTATAAAAGTAGAAAAGAATAAAAAAAAAGGGAATGAACAAATAAAAACGAGAGAATAAAAAGAAGGAAAAGAATTATTTATGCGTTACGCAATTGTCTTAGTTATAAGCAGGAAAACAGTGTTTTAGCGCTTGTTACTTAATTTTTATTACGTATGTGTTTTTTCAATTTTTATAGTTTTTTTTTTACTAGCATAAAAGTTTTATTTCCGTCGGTTCCGATATTAAACTCCATTAGATAAAAAAAACTTAAACTAAACTTCGTAATAACTCCATTAGGTAATACAAAAACTTAAACTACTAAACTCCGTAATATCTCCATTAGGTAATACAAAAACTTAAAACTAAACACCGTGCTAACTCCATTCGTAAACATAGGTTAATAAATTTCGGCTAGCACCGCTTTATTATTATTTTTTTGTTTTTTTGATGCAATTTTTTTTAATTTTTCCTTTTTACTCCTGTGCAGGTGAGAGTTGTTGAGGCTCCCTGATCATAATTTGCATTCTAATATCATTCTCACTTCTCTTCACAAAAATATCTTTAACATGTTTAAATCCAAACTTGCTATACACTGCGTAATTCTGATCAGTAGTAGATTCCAAATAACAGGCCAAATTATCACGATCCGCCATCTCAGTGACATATTCAATCAATTTCCTGCCGTACCCTTTGCCTCTAGCCGATGGTAATGTTGCAATATATACCAAATACCATACTTTATCCTCCCTCTCCCCCAAACATTCCGTCATTGTATCATGTAATAATGGTAAAAACTCTTCGAAATACCGTTTTTTGCCTTCTTTACCCAATGAAAAGTTTAACCTCCACATCCCCGATCGACAAATAGTCCAGAAATCATCCATGTTTTTCCCGGGTGGCATCCAACAACTGATCCCTTCAAAGTCTCCAATAACTAATACCAGTCCTTTTAATAAATGCGCATAAACAATATATTCATAAATCTCAATATCCAGCTTTTTCCGTTGTTCGATGGTATTATTATCACAGTTTGTGAAGTATGTTGAAATTAAGTCATCTCCAAATGCATTTTGTAATAGCTGAGCAGCTTTTTTATATTCTGAAAATTCCAATTTACGTACACTCATTTTATTTTATGGTTAGAAATTTTTTTTTTTTTTTTGGTGGTTATGTAAAGGAAATGGGGCCAAATATATATAGATCTTTTGATCTGGTGATAAGATTAAAAAAAAAAAGGAACCTTAAAAGTAAGAAAAAATAAAAAATAACCGCGTGAAAACTAGTTCCCGGGCGGCTAAAATATATATTTTTTTTCTAGTAGCGTAGCATACAGTAAAGATATTACAACCGGGAAAAAAGTCCACTTTTTGTTTTTGTTTTTGCCGCTGTAAGCGCTCGGATTTAGAAAAAATTTAAGTTTTTGTGACGCTTACCTAATCCATTACGTGAAAACTACCCCACAATTGTATATCAGATACAATTAAACTATACCAACAACAATACACAGAACCGTTCACGAGCTGTATCATCATAATAAATGTACCCCTGCTGTCGTAACACTGAACCGGCTTTAGATAACTGCTTGGCTGAAACATCGAACCCGGAATCTTGTAAATTCTCCTCCATCATGGAATATTGTTCAGAATCATCACTACTAGTACTACCAATATGAGATAGATCAACGTTATAACATAGATATAATAAAATACACGTTTCTTCATGACCCATATCAATCAACTCGTCAATATTGTTGGCACCAAATTTCTCCAGGTTGATTTTCAACTTGTTTTGCGGATCAATCTCAAGCGGGGTAAACTCGGATCGAATTTCCAAAACCTTGGCTTTCAATGTGGCAATCGCTTGCTCATATAAAGATACTTGTGACTTTATATACACCATCATGTTGGATTGATTATCAGACATTTCATTGGTATCGAATGCGTCAATTTTTTTTTGTAGTTTGGATTGTTTGGCTAAAAGTGCAGGTTTCAACATCTCCAAGCCGGCTATAATAGCAATTCTTTCATCTTCATATCCATCTTGTAATATTGAGGTTTGTTTGAACACGTCCACTAATTTAAAAGGTAGTGGATCGAATTTTGACAAATAAAACATTCGGTCTTTTGGAAAGTCGCGGATCCGCTCAAGAATTAGTGGGTGTGGTTCACCAAGCTTCAGCGCAACCACATCAGCTACATTATCTTCTAATACAAACCCATACCCCAACAATAACTCTTCATTACCTTTGGCTCCATAATTATTAAACACCTCTTCGCCAGTATTATACTCTTTTTGAGCGGACAGTGCGAACTGGGTCGTATCAGAAGTCCAGGTGATTGGCTCCAGCGGTTTATGGTTTAGTAAGTCAATCAATGGGATCAACATTGAATTGTCGGGGTATTCGGAGTACACTAATTTGGCAGGAAATGACCGTGATGAGAAGATATTGCAAGCCCAATGGTAGTTGTCAAATGTATAATAATCTTCATTCAATCCAAACTTTTCTTGTGCTAGTTGAAATTCATTTTGGAACCGTTCCAGCCGTTTAGGTAGTTCAGATCCCAAATTCGTGTCACTAATAAACTCCAAATCTTGAGCGTCATAATAACATGGTAGGTTATCAAGTTTTTTTGGTAAATTATCAATATATGGTGCAAAAAACCCATCACTAAACCGTTCTTTTAATAGTGATAACTTTGTGGCAATTTGTATCAAATCGTGGGACTCTTGTGACTGAGGGAAATGTTTTAGTGCGAGTTTTGGACCAATCAGTAATTGCTCAGGGCAAGTTATTAATGGATCTGTTTTGTTGATGGGACCCGTGGTGTGCGCAGTATATCCATCATGTCCTTTGGTGAATTTGAGATTCTTATGGACTTGAGCGTTGTGTGATTGAGCCCATGTTACTAGTGTTTCTATCATATTATATTGTTGTAGTGGGGTCATGGAAAAAAAAATTTCATGGCACGATGTGTGTGCGGTGCGGTGCGTACACTATAGCAGCCGACACTGCAAGAGGGAACAATGTAGCACGCAACCCATACATAAAAATGAATATCTGATAAAATACGACTGTGCATAAGCAGAGGACAAAAAAAAATAACCTCTATATATTGGGGTTAGATCAAAGCAACTCTAATCTACTTAGAATTAAGCATAAGCAAATCGATTTGACTTGGAAGGTTTATTGTGTTTCCGTCAAGATTTCCGGGGAAGTTAACTTGCTAATATCGATCGATATAATAGTCAATATATTAAGAGTACATAATCTCAAAACTTTTCATAGCTACAGTACTATTGGCGAAATATTATTATATATTGTATAAAACCTTCATTTCAGCAGTCGTGATTAAAAAAAAAAGCTTTTGTAGCCATTCTTCACTATTAAACTAAATATTCAAATAAACAACTTTATATACTATTACATTCCAAATACCCACGATACTAATACTGATATTATTATTATAAAATTTATTTACCACTAGGGAAAAACTCTCAAAATCCGAAAAGAAAAACACACTTGGACCGATGTTTGGGTGCCGATATATTTTTTCTTCCCCAAGTTTCCCGGACAACGCGCTTAACGATTCTCGGCGGTATTTAAACTTCCCAATTGGGTAAATTACAAACAAAAACAAACCAGAAACACAAACACCAACGCCAAACCTCCCAAATTTCTATTAAATTTTACTCACCATTTAAATACTTCTCTATCCACCTTTTTCCTCCCCCAAAACCACTTTTCTTTTAGACGCCAACGACATTTTGATACCCTGATACCATTCTTTTTATTCTACCATGAGTACAGTCAAAAGTTTGGAATCGCGACTGTCCAAAGTCTCAATCAACGAAAATACAAACACCTCTACAGGGCCCCAAAAAATCAAACTAACGAATAACGCCACGCGCCATCCATTACTTAAACTAGCATTACAGAATCAAAACTCAATAGCCCAATCCAAAGATGATAAAGCCAAAAAAACCGTATCCTTATCAGCGCAGCAATGGCGTCAATCTAATTCCACCACTACTTCAATGGGACCACCAGCAAGTCCAGTACGACGTAAAGACCATTCACGATCCAATAGTATTGATCGGAAAAGTAATATTGACGCTAATACAATTCGGAAATCTAACCCATTGGCAGGAATGCCTCAACTACGACAATATTCATTAGCAGATTTTGAAATTGGTAGGAAATTGGGAAAAGGGAAATTTGGCAAAGTTTATTGTGTTCGAGATAAACAAACTGGATATATTTGTGCATTAAAATGTATGGAAAAAAAAGAGTTGATTGAATATAAGGTGGAAAAACAATTTCGAAGAGAAGTTGAAATTCAATCGAATTTACGCCATCCAAACATTGCTAGATTATTTGGACATTTCCATGATAATACTCGGGTTTATTTATTAATTGAATATGTGATTCATGGCGAATTGTTCAAAGTGTTACGGAAGGAAGGAAGGTTTGACGATACTAAAGCATCCAAATATATTTCACAAATGGCATCAGCATTAGCATATTTACATTCCAAGCATATCATTCATCGGGATATTAAACCAGAAAACATTTTGTTAGGCATTGATGGTAATATTAAAATTGCCGATTTTGGGTGGTCAGTACATGCACCAAGTTCCCGAAGAACTACAATGTGTGGTACACTAGATTATTTACCTCCAGAGATGGTCGAAGCACGAGATCATGATTATAGAGTTGATATTTGGTCACTGGGGGTTTTGGCATATGAATTTTTAGTTGGTAATCCACCATTTGAAGAAAGCGGCCATGCAGCTACTTATAAACGAATTTCAAGAGTTGATTTGAGAATTCCACATTTTGTTAGCATAGAAGCTGGGGATTTGATTAAAAAGTTGTTACAACATGATCCAGAAAAACGATTCAGGTTGGATAAAGTTGATCAACATCCATGGGTTGTGAAAAATAAACCTTACTGGGAGACTGTTGAGTAGTATATATATATTTTTTTTATAGAAAATGTATTATTTTATTTATTAATGAGCAAAAAAAAAATGATTTAAATTTTATTGGAGTTTATTTTGATCAATTGAAAAAGAAAGAATAATATTGGCTTATCATACTTATATAAGTATTAATTCTTTTTAGTAGTGGTTTACAATGTATGCATACAATCGCCGACGGACTACGTCAACCCCAATCGTGTTATCACTAACGGTGTGCTCTAAGAGTAGGGATGGTAATTATAAATTCATCGTTGAGTTGGAAACCCGCCTAAATATATCTGAGCTCATATATATATTGACATCTCAAAATTAACCAATTGCTAAAGGAAAGTGATTTTAAAGATTGCATTATAAAAGTACCCTTGGTTATAAGCCTACTTTTTGATCAACTAATTTAAATTTCGTATCCCCCCAAAAAGTTTTGTATCTCAGAATTGACTCATCTTGATCATTAATATTTGCGATAAATTTCCTAGCGCTGCTGCGGCTGGACTCGTGCGGCTGATAAATCGATTCATATAATGTTGTCCCAAACGCACTTGAATTTTAACTTGCAGAAACCTGAAAAAACATTCCAATGAGCCTAACTTTCAGAAATTGTTTACTAGAAAGAACAAAAAAATACACTGCAAAGGTTGAACGAATGGTTAAAAGTTGGAAATAATAACAGGTACAACGCCGTTTTATTTTGTAATAAATATCATCAGGATGTAAACTTGAACGTACCATCGTCATCATCATCATCACCATCACTCAATCCACTACCAAGGCTTGTGAATCTCTGCTGAACACTCCGTCCAATACCATTGTTATCTCTTTTACTGCTAGTACTGCTAGTAATGGTGCCCCTGGCTCTTGCGGCGTGTGTTGGAGTTCTTTTTACAATTTGAATATCATCGTCACTAAACGCGCCAATTTCATCCATCTCATTATTGGAGGCGGTATTACTTGTTGAGCTTTTCGACCTAATGAGCTGGGCGTTCTTTTGAGGTTGAGTTTGCGTTGGAATTTGAGTTTGAGTATCAAACTGAGGAACAAACATATCGCTATCACTGTCACTATCCTCATTATTCACCAAATCCTCCATCATGCTATCATACTCTTCATCATTTTGTTTATCAACAGTTTTTAACCTTTTCCCCCGTAGTCTAGTAACTCCTCTCATCCCGTCGTCATCCACCCCTTCTTCTTCTTCATCAATATTATCATCTCCTCTATTTTGTCGTTTTCTTACTTGTTGGGAGATTCTATAAAACATTGAATCAATTTGACCTTGACCGGTATCTTCTGCGTGTTGCTGCTGCTCTTCTTCAATTCCATCGTTATACGGCACTTTTGGTGCATTACTCACAATCGCACTCTTTTTAAATCTTTTGAAGTTTGGCACATCTTCGTTAATATTGATATTAGATTTCACCGGTTTCGGAGCTATATCAACCGGTTCAATAATAACCAACTTTTGAAAATGTTGAAGTGTCATTTCTTCATATGGCAAACTAGTTTTGTGACGTTTATTTTTTTTACTTCTTTGATCAAAGGATGGTAGTTTATCGTGAACTGGTGGGGCTACCTCCTCTTCAGATTCTTCACCAAAATCTTCATCCAATTCAGGGACTTTATCATGTTCATTCTCATCTTCTTCGATAGATTGGATTGGTGCATTGTTTGATTTTTTGCCAGTTCGAATGGATTTTATAACCCTACTTTCACCTTCTCTTTCATCTTTATCTTCTCGTTTTCGTTTTTTTGATTCATTTTCCTCGTTCAAGCTGGAAGTACTTTGAGAACTAATATCTGGTCGAACTCTTCTAATAATCGGCCGTTTAGTACTTTTATGTGAAAACTGACTTTGACTTTTCGTATCAACGTTTTCATTTTGTTCACTAATCTTTGTCATAGTTGGTTGTTTCAGCACTCTAATCGTTTTTTCTTTATCCTTATCCTTATCCTTACCCTTATTATTCTTGGTAACTTGCGATAACCGTACTTCCTCTTCTTCAGAATCGTCAAACATCACTGGGGCTTCTTCCCCACCACCTCCTCCATCACCCTGTTTTGAATTATTATTATTATTATTATCGTTTTGACCTGTTAATATTGATTGATCCACTCCCGCAATAGCATTGAACAAGTCTTTACTGTCATTTACCCGCACCCCTAGTTTACTACAAGCCTTTTTAACATCTTCTATATCCACCCAACTATTCTCACCAGTCTTGGTTATCGGTCGCATAACAACAACCCTACTATTACCCCTACTTTGATTAATAAACTCCACAATCTTATCAACCTTATTTATGGAATTTTTCCTTATCCCCTCAAGTTTAACAACTTTCCCATCTGCATCTCCACTATTTACCAAATCCAACATTGAAGTAAAAGTGATCTCATCCAAACAAAATATTACAAGATTGTCAAAAAATCGCCTCCTTCCTTTGTTTACCGATATTTTTGATGAAAATGGGAAATGTGTTGCATCAGGCATCAACAAAAAATTCGATTCCAATTCATCAGATAATGAAGCTATTTTATTAATCAAACTTTTGGAACATATTGGGATCCCTTTAATCATTGCCTTTAACATTTTGGCACTAGATGCATTACCTCGTACATAACACCATACGGGGAAAATATCCGTATTACCAAACGCTGTAGTGATCTTTATATCCATTGGTTCCAACAGCTTTTGAGCATCATTTAATTCTTTTGTTCGTGATATTGGATCATTACAACTAAACACAATATTATAATCTTTCCAATATATTCGGAATAAAAACCGATCATTTTGTAAAATCTCCAAATCTCGTTTCAAATTATATTCATCATTTGTTGCCATAATGGTTTGATTACTATTATTGACAATTTTGGTCACCTTTGATGATAAATTTCTAACCCTACCGGTTGTTTTTAACCCCAGCTTCGAACTACCATTTGGTGGCACCTCATCAATTGTAATACCCAACCCATGTCGTGACATGTTGCCATCCTTGATCCAAATATCAGAATTTTTATCTCGTCCTATTTTATACGTTTTACCGGGTTTTAACCATCTCACGGTTCGTTCATCTTCAATAGTATATTCAAGTAACCACATCTTTTTCAATACCACCCACCTTGATGTGTGAACTTGGGAAGGAGTGGTTGTGTGTATAGATCGGGGAACGGAGAAATATAAAAAAAAAAAAAAAATTTGAAATTTATATTAAGAATAAATAATTAACCAGAAATGCTTCTCACGAGTTTTTTTCCATTAGTGTTTTATATAGAAGGAGACCTACTTCGATCTCGTTGATCACCCAAATTCCTGGCATTTTTGTTACTTCTACTACTAAAACTCTCTTCCTCCTCCTCATTATCCTGTACAAAGGCAAAATCACTCGCCAACTTTTGATCCAAATATTCCATCCCATTCGTCTCCATAATCGCCCGTTCCGCCTCCTCACTAGTCTTGTATTCTATTAATGCATATCCTTTAACGTAACCTGTTCGTCGGTCTAAATTTAAATGCAAGTTTTGTACGGGGCCGTATTCGGAAAATAAATCCACCACGTCTTCTTCAGTCACCTCTTCGTGGAGATTGGTCACCATTATCACCCATCCTTCGATAGCTATTTATTGTTAAAATTTCTTTTTTGATAATTGCGAAAACGTACATCTGATGGCAGGAGCATCATTGTCTATATGTTCATTGCTCATATTGTTTTTTATTTTGTGTTTATTTGTGATATATTTTTGTGGTGATGGGAATTTTTTTGATCTGTTCGTACCAGTTGGGACATTGGTGTCGCTTCCACCATATACTTTTTAGGATATTTTTTTTAAACATCAATTACATTGAAAAAGTGATAGGATAATGCTTGTGGAGTGGATACTTAGAATGTATACTCTTGTCTACTGGCTTGTGATAAATTTCAGATAATGCAAAAATATTGCAAAATACATTATTTACAAAATATTGTGAAAGTAACCAGGATCAATATTTGTATCTAGATTAAAGAGCTGGCTTTAAAATATAAAGTAGAGCAGAGAGAATCTATGATGAGGTTAAAAGCATTCTGGGGATATCATTGTGTATCTAAATGTTGGACAGTAAAATGCCTGACTGAAATATTCTGTGAGTATATATGACCCAGGCTATTATTGCCAACCATTGGCAACCCATCGCCGCAAAAGGTGCGGCTCGCGAAAAATTGACATCGGTTCCAAAAAGTAGCCAACACTTCACATGCTACTTCTCATTAAAAAATCTATTAAGTATACTATTCGTTATTCCATCCTAAGCTATCACGCAATAGCAATACTACCCAATTGTAATAATGAATATAATAGCCATTAAAGCCTTATAAATCGGATTTTGGCGACAAAAAAAAAAGGGTATTAATCATCATCGGGAGGATCAATGTCATGACGACCTGTCAATGCCATAACAAACCACTCCACCGCCTTATGCCTTGGCACAATCCAGTTCATACTTTTCCCTTCCCGCAACATTCTTTCTCTAACTTGTGTATCACCATCATGTTCTTCCAACCATTCCACCAAAAACATCAAAAAACACCATCCACTCACATCACGCACTGATTGTTTACTAAACTTTAATACCTTATCAACCACATCATTAACCATTTTAATATCCATTTCTGCTCCATACTTCCACATTAGCTTCCTAGCGTATGTCCAGCTATAATAATTCACTGGATGTAACTCGCCTGCTCTCAGAATCACTCGAAATTCATGCTCATGGTCCGGGGTCACAAATCTCCATAACCAAAGACGATGATGCCATAACATGGGGGATTTGGTATGCCTTTTTAGTGGCGATGAAAATAACACATCTAAATATTTGTACTCTAACGAGGCTAAAAATGGGTGTAGTAGTATTAATCGTTTCCGAGTATTAATTGCCAGCAAATTCTCTGTAGATGCCAATAATACAATGTATAGCAAATCCCATAGTCGCTGTTCTTCCTTACTTAGTGTATTATTGTTAAAATTAAAGTTGATTCCTGAATTAAAGTATCGCAGTAAACTGATGTATTCAGAGCGTATAAGTACGAATGCTTTCCTTACCAGTTTATTTGGAATCCCAAGTACGTTTTCTTTGATTGTTAGTGTAGTAGAGAAGTATCTAGGAACATATTCCAGGTGGTCAATATCACTATCTTTTAGTGTTACAATAAGTTGATTGACTGTATCGGAATCAACTAAAATCTCAATACCATTATCACCGTCGTCGTCATCATTACCATTACTATTATCGTCATTACTATCATTTTCTTCATCAATATCATCATCACTAACATCACTTTCATCGCTAACCTCACTTAGTTCGCTCATATAACCATCATCATCATCATCATCATCATCATCATCATCATCGTTATCATTGTTACCATCAGCATCAGCATCAGCATCAGCATCACCATTAATATATTCAGCCATGTAATTATCGTTTCTATCAATATTATAATTGTCCAAATGATTTACATCTCTATGCAGCTCATCGTCAATGTCAACAATCATCTGGTTAACCTCGTCCTGGTTCATATTTCATACCGATACAATTAATCGTTGAAACTATTTATTTATTTATTTCTATTTTTATTAGTGTTGGATGATTCTTTTTGTCGCGCGGTTAATACAAGAAAAAAATTTAAAAAAGTTTGGGAACCCCACGTGAATTTAACTACCGGCATTCCGCTAACAAACAATCGCAATTCCGCGATCCGTGATCCAAATGCATTTTTCTTTGCTGTTTTAATTTTTTTTTTTTTTCTTTGGTTTCTTTACACCAATCAAAGTTACAACTTCATTCTATTCATTGTCTATTTTTTTCTATCTTCCACAATCCAATCCATACATTGATACAATGTCCACCAAAGACAACAATAATAACCATTACACACCAATTTCATCTGCCATCATCCTCCCACCCCTCCTCCACGACTCTTTAACTCGTCACAACACCAAACCTACTGTCGCCAGCAAAATCCAAGTCACGAATCCACCATCATCATCATCATCATCATTAGAACATTTTTTGAACCCATTATTCACCACTCAATCATTCTCATCTTTTTTAACTCAACTAGATAAAACCACTAGCCAATTGAGTGCAATTGTCGGTGATGTGACTGCGGAAATTGATGTAGGCGATTCGTTCTCTCTTGCATCGCCTGTACTTGATTTGCAAACAAGACTTGTTTTCCCGCCATATTCTTCTCTACATGCACACACATTCAATCAATACTCTAAACCTTCCAATAACAAGGCCAATTTCAATGGTATCATTCCATTTTATACACGGTATTCTAGTTCAGACGGGGCTGGGGGATCTTTCGCACTATTCGCATCAACCCCATTCATCTTCAACGAATCATTATTTAATTCTGGTATTAAAGGGACTTATGAATGGGACGTTTTCCAATATTCATCGCACTCACGAGATGTCTTGTCAACCACCGCATATGTCACCACCACCGCCTTAACCAATTTGAATTTAGAGCTTGGGTATCAATTATCCAACCGGTCAATCAATACTTTAAAAGATTCTGTAAGTGATACAGTACGTGCTGAATCTGCTGAATACTCGGTCAAATCTTTATTATACCTACAATCACATTTATCTACTTTGGATAACGCTGCTAATCCTAGTAATGGGACGGAAATTAAGGTTAGCGGCCAAGTAGCTGGTATTGCTGATATTGGATCAGTAAATTTCAAAAAGTTTGGTATTGATGCTAGTAGCTACATACCATTGGATACCAACAAAAACGTCATTTTCAATTTCAACGCCAACTTGGCATCTTTATTTAATATCAATGATGTTAAAAGTCCAACAATTTCAGATAAACTGTTTTCCAAAAACATGTACGGGTACGTTACAAATGGCATTGGACCAAAAGACTGTAATGAATCAATTGGCGGATTATCACTGGTGCAATTACAATCTGCATTATTAGCCAAAATTCCTGGATCTAATTTACGTGTTAAAAGTGCAGTTAATGTGGGGTCAATCTCAAGTAATTCGTTTGATTTACAAGATTTGAAAAACGGTGGTTCCACGGGGGTTGGTGTAGGACTGAGTTATTGGTCTAGCTTTGCAAACATGGATCTAATGTACGTTATGCCATTACATGCAAATACCAATGATATCACCAAGAAAGGATTACAATTCAACGTTTCTGTAAAATACTAATATACTATTTATACTATTATTATGATTTTTATGATTGTGCGTCTACAAATTCTTCATCATCGCTATCGTCGTCCAACTCTTTCTTCATTCCGCTCATATTATCCAGCCCGTTATTATTATTACCGTCACTACTGCTAGCAGCATTATTATCCTTTTTGAATGCAGGGATTTCAAATTCGTTATGAAACCCATCTCCCGGCAAAAACGGTGCGATCTCACTGACCTGTTTAATTTGTTGTTCCACACTACTATGATCATCAATATCTTTAAAAATCCTCCATTCTAATTTAGAATCTTCTTTTTTAAACAGCTTTGGATGGAATTCCAAATTTTCTTCTTGTCGTTTTCGGGCTAGTTTCCGTTGTTGATCTTCAACTGCTGATTTTTCATCGGTTGCCACGAAATGATCCCGTTTGTTTAACGCATCGGTCACTGGTTTCCATAACCTCCTCGATTCGAATTCACCTTGTTCCTCTAGTGGGCGAACCATAGGTGCCATAGGTTTTGCTTTGGAACTGTTGAAAAATTCTTCTGTTTTTTTGGTTTCTACATTTTTGATTTCCAAAACTTCGTTCCATTTGCCAGTAATTTCGTATAATACTTTACCAGTAGATTCTTGTTTAATCTCGCCATAGATTGCGTTATATGTGCCGCTGATGAACCCTTTAGTTTTGAATTCAATGTCAGCCACCAAGTCATTGCCGCCACATCTCACAAAAGAATGATCCCCAAGTTCGTACTTTAATGAACCAAGCAAAATGCCTCGTGCGTACATGTTTGGTTGTGTTAATTCATACTCTTCAACATTACCATTCTGATCATTTTTGTCCAAAAATTTCAAATATGCAATACCTTCCATTATACTAGCTGCACTATTCCCCAAAAACTTTGATTTCGGAACTAGTGTACCATCAACTCGAATATGATTCTCTGGGGAGATATAGAAATACGATGACTTTGGAGGATGGTGTGACGTCTGTTCAGCAACATAAAACGCTTTGGTATTATTTGGCAAATCCCAGTAACATGTAAAGTACTCTCCTAGTACCGGGTTTAATGGTTTTTTCACTGCTTTAGGAGCAATGTGCCACCCAGATAAATACCATTTAACCACATGAACGAACCGTTCAACTGGAGAATCAAACTCGTGTGCTTCTAATAAGATTTGTGGGTGTTGAAGTTGGTTGGTGATTCGTTCCAACATGCTTTTCCGTTCCAAAATGAAGGTTGGCAGTGTAATTCGTGATAAATCCGAGCCCATTCGGAGTTGGTTGATGATTCCAAGAATAATGCTCTGGCCTTCGCTATCCAATTCATCCACATCTATTTTTATAAAATTAGCTTTTTTTTATTCCTCATATATATATATTTTTTTTCTCTCTGAATAAGGAGCAAGGTAAGGTATACGTACCATCTGAAGACTGTGGAGGGTTAGCATTAGCGCTAGCATTGGCAGTATTTTCGTCACTAGTACTAGTCGAATCGGACGTTTTCTTATCTAACAATTTGTTAATAATCATATTCTAATACCAAATAGTTGTCAATTGTGGTGACTTCTTTTTTATGTTTTTTAGTTATCGGTGGTGAAAGATAGAAGTTAAAAAAAAACAACAAAATTTTTGTTAATGTCGGGTAGTAGCAAAAATTATATCGGTTGTTTTTGTTCGGTTGTTATACACAAATAAAAAAAAAAAAAACCCTTGCGGCCGCCCCAAAAACCTTCTAGTTTATAAACCGGACCGTGACGACGATTGCGGTCGTCACGTTTTTTTTTTGGAACCTGTTAATACGCACAAACACCGTGACCGTGCGCTGGTAAACATACAGCTATGTGGTACTCGTGGCTGCTGCAATAGTAGAATGGGGCAGGTTTAAAAAGATCATGAATACATGCAAGTAAATGGGGGTGGCTTGATCACCCTTATAATAGCACCAAATTGGTGGCCAGCAGCAGCATATATACAAGTTATAATCAACCTGTTCATCTGAGTATAAAAATAATTCCAGTGGCGAATTAAATTCAATTAATGCACAAAAGCTATCGTAATAATAACAGACGATCTTATTCGGAGTACCCGGCGATTGATTTCTATCATACCGCGGTCCAACCAATTTATTTTCGATCCCTGATGAAACCGCCAACTTTTAGCAAGCAAACCAAATAAACAAACAAAAACAGCAGTAGTAAAAGTTAAAGTGAGCCTAGGGCAGATATCCCAATTTCATCCCATCCTGTTAACTGGCTCATTGTATTAAGCTGTTTATTCACAGGCCTGATGTTTAAATTCGCAGGAACATATTTTTTATAATTAATAGTTCGATGCTGCACCACAAGTACCCAATGTTTCATCTGATAGTCTAATATAGTGATAATCCTGCATGCATTTTTTATTACCCAATGTACCCTTTAGAAACGCTCATTGGTCTAATACTTCCAATAATTCCCGTTTTATTCTCACAGAAATTTTTTTTTTTTTAAACAAGCTCAACCATTTTCACTGTTCGAACTGAATTGGTCATATTAACATTATTATATCGCATTACTTTCAAAGGTGAAAGTATACGAAAAGGTAAAGGTAAAGGTATCAATACTTACATTTGCGAGGTAACCCCAACGCAGGTTTCAACGACAATGGCATCGTATAGTTTTTTTTGTTGCTGTTTATTTTATCGCTCTAAGTCCTAAACGTTTCTTGACCTATCGTAATTGAATATCTTGCCGCTTAGTCTATTGATTCTATCGTCGTATTATATATATACTGTAATCTAATCGGTATAGTTAGTTAGCGCATATACACGGTTCGTTTCTGTCTCGTTATCAATCAACTACACTATGCAAACTATGGCTGACTCAATTACTTTCGCGGTTAATTATTTTTGTTGTTGGTATAACAATGTCTACACAACTGTAATGTTGTAACTTCACAAATAGTTAGTGTCAGAATTCCAAAAACTACATTTGGTTTAAAATTACTAGTCTAATTTAAGATCGCACGCAAAAAACCTTTTTTTGATTTTTTATCTTCGCAACCTTAATTCTCCAATCATCAATCACCAAAAAAAAAATTAGCGCAATAGAATCAATACAATACAATTACTATTATTACTACACATACATATACCATCATCCTCTACAAATTATTGAAAAAAAAAACAAACAAAAAAAAAAAAAAAAAAATTTCCTTCTCCTCTTTTATCAATACTAATGCTCCAAGATAGACAAACTACCGGTAATAACGACATTTTCCAGAACACTACCGTTAGGAATATCAATCTTCTTTCCTTCTTCACAAACAATAATCACAGTCCCCTTTAGCGTAACATTTTTACCCAAATATACATTACCGGTAATAGTTAAATGGTCCAATTCCAAAATTTTTGGCATATGAGGAATTCGTTGTTGAAAGTCAGAAACTTTCTTGAAATGGCCACCTAGTTTAATTAAAGGAGTACCGCCAAATCGACTTGGAGAAATTTCCAAATGACCTCGACTAATAGAATACAAATCACTTTTAACCAACAACAAATCTGAACATGTTTTGACTGGCAAGAACCGTCGTCTTGGTACATTGACACCATGGGCATTTTTAAAATGTCGAATTGCTGCACCGACTGCAGTTTCCAATTGTAATACTGGAATTTCGGTACCACCTTGAGTAATAGTTTTGCTATTTGGAATGATTTCCGATGCCAATTCATTATTTTCCACAACCCGCTTGATTGCCTTTAGGTTAATCCACAAGTTATTGGTATTAAAGTATTTGAATTTTTTGATACTTTTAAATTCTTCAACATGTTCTTTTGGAACTTGAGCAATTTCCAATAATCGTACTGACCCGTCATAATCAATAATAGTCCCACCTTTAACATCAGCTCGAGTTTTGTTAGTTAATTCCATAATGTATTCGGCGTCATTATCAATCATATGCTTCAAGATTGGGAAATCAACCACAGCCCCCAAATTATCACCATTAGACACAAACAAAACTTCTTTACCTTGCGCAATTAGTTCATCCAATACACCAGATTGATGAATTGATTCAAACAAATCACCATGACCTGGAGGATACCATGAATTAATTGGGTCATTAAAATCTTTTGGCACAGGTAATAACGAATCCTTATGAACTCGAGGAAATCTTGATTGATTAAAAGTTTTGATATTAATTTTGTGGGATTGATATTTTTTGATAATAGTTGCAGTATCATCATCGGTATTAAAACTATTCATCAAAATGAATGGTACATCAGTATCATATTGTCGATTTAAATGTTCAATTTGTCGAACACTCAAATCCAAAAAGGATTTTCCATCTCTTACTTCAATAACACTTTTTGGACCAACACAACCCATTGATGTCCCCAACCCACCATTCAATTTTAATACTGCCAATTTATCCAAATATTCTCTACCACCTTCCCCGCTACTTTTTTGAACATCTGCATACTCAATAACTTGATTTGGCGCTGGAGGTTGGATTCGATCCCATTCTAATGTGAATCCTTTAGCACTATCAGTTAGATACCGTCGAAATAAGCCAAAGAAATTGTCCATTTCTGTTTCGAATTTTTTTTGTGCTTCTTCGTCGGTTACTGTATCACTTAGTTTGTTTAGTGCATTTCGCATTTGTGATGCTGCCACAGTAGTGGCATTGCTGTCGAACGCCTGCTTCATTAGTACGACATGTTTTTTTTATTATAACTTACAAATGCTGATTGACTCTTTAAATGTCGTCGTTCACTCATGGTATCTTTTTTTTTTTGTTTTGGTGTTGCTAACAATTGGTTATAAGTGGTTGTCAGGAAATTAGGTTTTGAAAAAAAAAAGGGGCGATAAATATTTATTCGTTGTGTTGATTTAACTATAGCTGGGGTTACAAATGTTGTGTTGTATTTATCGGGTACAACAAGAAAAAGGTTGCGTTATTTTGTTTTGGGAATTAAGCAAGAAAAGGGGAAAAAAAAAAAATAAAAAAAAAATTTTTAAACTCTGTTTTCAAGACATCAATAACTTTATAAAAAGAAAAAGAAGAAATGAGACATCAAATAACTATCTTTCTTGACAAAGAAAGCCCAATGTAGTAAGCGCTATCAATCAATTGCTGCTAGTTATTGGCATTGGAGAATTGGGTACTATATCTAGTTACACGCTATTTCGTGAATAGTAGGTAATATTGCATTGCAAGAATGTGGCGATGAGCGGTAGTCGAATTGTTCAATTTTTAAAGCAACCAGTGCATTGGATATCAAAAACATTAATGTGTTAAAGCTAGCGACAACCTATTAGTTTTACGCTTGACGCTGAAAATACGGCGCAACAGCGTATTGAGCGTAGTTACATCTGATAGAACGTGCACAACAATGTGCTGCTGATCACTCGAGAACGCGTGGCTGCAGTAATTAATTTACAATCTCATTTGTTTAATGCGCCATTCGTTACATGTGGCCTATTTTTAGCGAGTGAAATAATAACGCCAGCCAGGCTTAACCTATTGAAGGATTTCCGGGTTCTATGCATCGATCGGGGTTGATAGATCGTTAAGATTCACCCGACCCCTATTTTCTATTTTTGGAAAGCAGCGCATTAAGATTAAAAAATTAAAATAAAGACGTTTGCATATAAAAAAAAAAATTTGGGCATAGATGGGTTTTGCAAAAATTACTAGGGTACAATTGGTTAAAATTTGATAAAATGGCTACTGGATTTGTATCAATTGAGGGAGGATATGAATAGGTGGTTAGGGATGGCGAAACTAAAGATTGAGAATTATATGTCAATGTTAACGTATGATTAGCTATTGGTGACTGAAATTAATGGGTAGCCAAATCGGGTATTACATCCAGGTTTAAATTTAATAAGGCTGAAAAGTCGGGACAACTCGATCCGAGTGGATGGCTCAACTAAAAAAAATTATTTTATTTTTTTGAATTTTTAGGTTACTGTTGCTGAATGGTTGTATCCTAAAGCTCGGGTTTATTCAAAACTCTACAATCTTAGTATACCTAAGTTGGTAACTTATATATATCTATAGTTGGCAGCCAGTCAGTGTAGGATAATTTTACTACTGGGATAGCCGATAACTAGCCCCTGTGATTATCAAAATTTTAAATCAAATCGTAATGAAGTTTAGATTGTTATTGGAACTAATAAGCTTCCAAGACCAAGGATTGAAAAAAAGATATAGTTGATTATAAGGGTCCAGATAGAGTTGGGAATAAAGTTTTATATGAGTGGTTTCCAAATCCAGGGGAGATTATAGTAAGTTGACGGATTTTAAAGTTTGGCGGTAGAAGGGTTGTAATACTAATTGGGCATGATGAACAGTTGTATAAAACGTTATTGAAGTTTGGTGATGATGGCTTGGCCGTTGAAGTTGAGCATTCAAAAAAAAAAAATTTGGAAATTAAAATTTTTTTTTTTTCTGCATGCAGAATGAGTGGTCAAATTAAAGTTCATGATTGTAGTTAAGTTATCATTGGGTATTTATTTTGACTATAGATGTGGTCCTAGTTTTTGGTTACATTAATTTCAGGGGTTCGTTAGTTGTTGAAAGAAGTAATGAATACGGCAACGGTTTCGAGCCGTTACATCCAATTGAGTCTAGTATATGATACAAAGAAACGGTCGATTAAAAGTGTATTTACTCCCGATGATGTTCGTTGTACGATGTATTTTTTTTTACTGCAATAGATAAAAGTGGCTTGCATACATGCTGATGGTGTTTAAAATGATCGTGGTGAATGATTTATTTATCGTCATCGAGCTGATCTGGTAACTAATATCAGGTAAACTTTCTAAATTAATTTAGTTACCTAGGCTGGAATGGAGGAAATTCAATCCACTTGTATCTACAATCCCACAAATTGAGTGAAAAAGTGACGAAAGGTAATTAATAATAAAAATATAAAAAAGGGTCTAGGAGCTACCACACAACTAGAATATCAAAGAAGCTAAACCAATCAAGAATGTACAATAGAGGGGATTTTTTTATATACAATCCAAAAAAAATACCACTCAGGGTGCGGCGCGTGCTTTGAATACAATGAATTTTTTGATAATATAATATCAGGCAATCCATCAATAGATTGATAAATTGACGACCAGATGGTATCCATTTGCAATTGAATTTGAGGCATTCCCATCCCACCAAATGGATAAAACGGTCATACGATCTAGTTAACTGAATAGCCTACAAATATGTGAAAATGATAGATCAAAACCTGATATATATATGCGTAATTGAACTTAGTTTATGATCAACTAGGTCCTATTTAAGAAACGTTACAATGAATTACTAACAAATTTCTCTCGTATGTCTAAATGCAACTGCCACACATATACATCCCATAGTTCCAGTTTGAGCCATCCGCTCTCGCGCGCCCATACATCGCTCACGCGTCGCAATCGCGACTCACTCTTATGTCCTTCCACACCAGAGTTCAAGAACAAAAAATACTACTACAATCATGAAAAAAAAAAAAAAAAAGATAAAAGGATAGAACAAACTTAAAATAAATACTCATTTACATACCACTCCCCACGGAATGATACTGTGACGTATTTGTATTCGTATTCGTATTGTCGTCATCATCATTATTACCCTCATCATCAACTTTATCCTTCCCCTTTCCCCAATCATAATTCCTCGTCTCTACAGTCAACCCTTTTGTATTTTTATTCTTGTTCCCACTCGGGAACTGGATCTCATCGCTGTATTCACTCACACTCCGTATACTCTCTTTATTAAGCTGTGGTTCGTAACTTGTGGTGTTAACTTTTATAGGTTGCCTTCGCATTACTTGGAACCCACCCTCTTGGGG
Organism: Blastobotrys arbuscula; assembly: GCA_030564365.1. Taxonomy (NCBI): domain Eukaryota; kingdom Fungi; phylum Ascomycota; class Dipodascomycetes; order Dipodascales; family Trichomonascaceae; genus Blastobotrys; species Blastobotrys arbuscula. The sequence goes on along the minus strand of JAJLUN010000041.1, from coordinate 16,896 downwards.
TAACAAATCATCATCATTATTGTTCCCGCCTTCAACCGATTTGTACAAACTCTGCCGTTTCTTGCGGATAGATTCTTTAATTTTTGTAAACAAATTGGAACTTTCGTTATCGTCGTCATTATTATTATTATTATTATTATTAGTATTAGTATTAGTATTATTATTAGTGGTGTTAGCAGTATTAGTAGTTTCTTCGTTAGTATCGTTATCATAATCGGCCACTATTAATGGGTTGGTGCTGGACCGTTTTTTGTATTCATCGTAATCGTCGTAATCATCGTTACTGTCGTCATAGTTTAGGAGTTTGTCATTTGAATCGCGCTTGGTGAAATATACATCGGATTCACGAATGGCATAATTAACATTGACGTTTGGGTTTAAAAATTCAAATTCCTCGTTATTATTATCATTATCATTATCATTATCGTTATCATTATCATTATCATTATCATCATCATTATCAGTATTTTCATCTTTTGGTTTTGATGATTCGCCTGGCAGTCCGTATGCCCAATCATGAGATGATTGGCGGCGATGTCGCGGCTGTCGATAATACCCCGATAGTTTCGGTTGGCCAGAAGAGATTGGTGATGTTTCGGAAACTGGTGAAGAAACAAACACATCATCAAACACATTCGCACGATTATTATTATTATTATTATTATTATTATTATCAACCGCTCGAGTTTCAAAAGCGCTGCTGTTTGGGTTTTCAGATACCGATTGATGGCGGGTGGATCGACTAGTAACAGGGGCCACTTTGGCGATAGCTGCTTGATTAGTTAATAACCCATCCGGCGTACTAGTACCATCAAACATCAAATCATCCGGTCGCCGTTTGGAAAGTGCTTTCATACCATATGCCGGATTGTCATCTTCAACGTTGCCCATTCCTAATATTCTCGCCGTGACTTCCAAAGCAACTTGCACACAGTGCACTGCGCATGCTACAATTACCAAGCCATGGATTAACAGAATAACATATCCAACCCATCCTCGGGGTATTGCAGAAACTCCTAATGATCCAATGAATGGAATCATCAAAAACATTAATATAAATCGGATTAATGCCCATACTGATTGAATTAAATTCATGTTGGTTGCAGGGTCATATGGCTTCATTGTAAAAATTCCCAAAAAATAACACAGTTCAATTACTGCTAGAAAAGTAATTTGAGCCAATCCTGAATCTTGAATTGCACCAATTGCAACCCCTCTGAAAAATGTAGTAGCCAAATCAATCATAAAAAAATTGGCCTTTGGTTCCCTATAAGTATTATATAAAACTCCAAATAACATCACATGCCCCAAATCATCAAACTTTTTTTCATTCTTGGTTTTAAAAATCTTCCAACTTAAAAAACAAGCTCCACCAATCCATCCGATTAAACACAGCGCTGCAAACACATTGGCCACAATTTCTGTATCCTGTCTACTGATAATCAACAGTTGAAACAAACAAAACGCCACAAATGGTGTACCAAATAACGAATAAACCAACCGGACGCACAACCCGCCAAAGAATTGATATGGTTTGGCTCTCAAATCTTCCTTCATATTTCTAGCTTTTCTATAAATTATGGCAAGTATAAATCCAACGCCACATGCAATTAATACCACCGCAATTACCACCACCAACCAAATAATAAAACTCGGCCACACATCTTGATCATCATTAAGTTGTAAAGTACGAACCATTTTACTTAACCCGAATTTACCATGAAGTGCATACAAATCATCTTGTAAATCAGTATCGGAATCTGATGCAAAGCTAATACCAAATAGTAAACAGCTCCATGCTGCACTGGCCAATACTGGTTGGAAAAACCCGGGATAATTCAAACTCAAACTACCACTTAGTACCATAAATTGTAAATATTTTACAAAATCAAACATCCCTGGTGTTATTAATCGTATTGAATCTCCTACTTGTCGATAATTTGATGTTGATACATATACATTTCGTGTCCCCGTCCATGGATTGCCAACACAACAAATGACATATATAACACAAAATGCCAGAAAAATCGCCAACACTCCAAAGACCAATATATACCACACATAATTGGCCAATATTGGTGTAACTTCCATCGAGATACATCCAATAACATTTGAATCCAAATCTGAATCGATGATATAAAACGTTGTCACAAAGCTAGCACCTTGGTATGAATCACTTATATCATAATCAAATTCAATACTTGATTTATTAAATGGACATCCATCTTCCACGAAATCACAAAATCGTTTATATGAAGAATACATTGGATATTGTAAAAACTTCCCATCGATTTTTAACGTAGTATACTTATTGGTCTCCTTATTTAAATCTATTAGTTCCCCTCCATGCATGCTGCCGTGTATTTTGAATTTTAATGTGTTATTTGTTGACGTTTCTTGGTTAATATACCACGCTTCTACTTTGGAAGGTCGAAATATGGGTTCATTTTTCGGTGCATCTGTCAAACAATCTGTGAATTGCACTCTGGCGGCATACGTACTACTACTTATTAGTAGTAGCAGTAACACCTTGATAAAAAATATGCTCATTTTTTATTTAAAAAAAAAAGATACTTCTCTCGACATGAATATTATAATAGTGAAGTGGTATTAAAAACAGAAAAAAAAAACAAAAAATAATATTGTGGCACTATTTTTCTATCTTAACAAGAAAAAAAAGAATTGGGTGGATAACAGAAAAGATGAAAAAAAAAAAAAAAAAAAAAAAAAAAAAAAAAAAAAAAAAAAAAAAAAAAAAAAAAAAAAAAAAAAAAAAAAAAAAAAAAAAAAAAAAAAAAAAAAAAAAAAAAAAAAAAAAAAAAAAGGGATGAAAAGTTATGAGCGTAAGAGTTTTTTTAAGCGCCAGTGGGAGGACAACCGTCGGACAAAAAGGCCCGACTAAGTAGGCCTGCCGAACAAACGTGTTTATTTTTAGAAATCTAATATCAATTACACAACATTTGTGATGTTTTGGTAATTAAGCGCTGAAAAGAGTTAAAAATTGTTGTGATTCTAAACTTTGTCCTTTTTCATTCCCACTATAATTTTTATTATGCTTCTATCTGTATCAATTATCCCGTTAGCAACCGTCAATTGCGCCAATTGCGCCAATAGCCTAATCTAATTGCAATACTAAATTGTGATGAGTTGGATGGTGATGGATTGGTCAATTGGCTGTTTATAATACTAAGCGTTCCGGATGTTTATTTATGTTAATGGTAAGACTGACTGATTTCAATTATAAAGATAGATCTCATTTGCTGCTGTTTAGGTTTATGTTGTGGAGATCGATTGGTAACTATGATAAGCGTCAAATTCAATCTGAACTTAATAGGGTATAGTTCAATTTGAGCATTTTAACTAATTAAAAAAAAAATGAAAAAGAAATGAGTACTAGGATGCGACTATCGTACTAACGAAAACAACAATTATCAATGAGCTTTTGGCCAATCTTAATTTAAATTTGAAAAAATTTGAAACAACCAATTTTTACGGAAATTTTAAGTTGACACAAAGTTAGTGCTTTTAAAAAAATAGTTGCGCCTTCCTTCCAACTATACAAGTTTGGCTAGCATAAAGTTAGTGCTTTTAAAAAAAATAGTTGCGCCTTCCAACTGGATCATATATACAAGTTTGGCTAACATTTGAAATTATTAAGGAGCTGGCATAGCCGATAAAATTTTACTAAATTTTAAACAACAGCTTGGCAATATCAAATATTGATTCATTTTGGACCCGTTTTGTTGGCAAAAAGTCCAATTAACAAACTCAAGCATAATTGTTTACTGACGATTCGAAAACGGATTCAAACAATATATTCAGTTCTAAATCATACTCTGGATTTCTTGTTTTCTTTATTATTATGTCACAGATATAAATTTGGGTGGGGGGTTTCAAATTATCTGGCTTACTCTGTTTAGGTTGATTGTTTTTGGAGCAAATATTCAGGCTTTGAATGAATATAACCATTTCTTACCAGCTGGCATGGGCAGGGTTCGACGGTTTTGATCGATCAATCAGTTGTACTGGATAATAAAGTAAATTTATTATAGATATCACGAAATTATAATTCGCATGATGTAGGGGTTGAGCGAAATGGCATCCAGATTTCATGTGGATGAATAATTAAGAATTTTTGTAGCATTGGTTATGGATAATTGTAAAGGTCCTCCAACACTCAAAAAGAATTACCAGGAAAGAGCCTATTGAACAATAACAGTTATTAGGATGCACAAAAAAAAATAATAACAGCCTAAATGCTGGATTTTTAACAGTTTAGCTGCTACGATTCAGTCGAATATTAATTAAAAAAAAAAAAAAAAAGACCTGATCCAGTAATGAACCAGAATTCACCGCCACTTTAAATTTTGCCCCATCAGCCACCTAATCCATACAGTTGCAATTATGCATCGAACCAGCACAGCTTAGGCTCGGCAACAAGTACTTGAGAACAAAAATCCCAATCCCAACTGCTTAACAAAAAATTAATTATAAACTGAATTAATTCTGGGTAAATTCTACAAAATGGTGAAACACGGCTGCCGTTTTAAAACATTGAAATCTATTATCTGATATTTCAGCAACTAGTTTTAAATTGTCAGCACAGCCACGCTTGTTTCAAACTACAATACTTTTTTTTTTTTACACCTTTTCTTCAAATCAATCTTAAGCTTTTTAATAACGCGTCAGCTCGAACTTACTATCCAATGTGTTAATTATAATATTACCACTAATTTACGATGCTTTTGTTTTCTTTATTATCCATACATAAACCCTTTTGACCGGGATTTTCACTTTGGCTATTCAGCATTTCAAAGTTTACCAGCTGCAAATTCTGGAAATATTACCTGAAGGACGTATGGAAACCAGTGATAAAGTACCCGGTATACACACACCAACTGGTTAATTGGTATTATGATTCGAACTGGATCATTTCCAACACATTAATCAGCAATATTTTGGTACGCTGCTAAGTAGTCGCATCTGATCACGCTACAACATTAATGTTTTGGAGATCCTCCATCTTACACATCCTGCACAACGATTACTGCCAATCCTTTAAAGTTCTTTCATACGTTGTTCATCAAATACAAACAACATGATAGACAAATTGTTGTAAACTTTTCCTCGAGCGTGATCATATTTTGTTCTATCAGATTGATTATATTCCAATCTTCACATGTTTGAGTTGTGGAAGCTTTTGATCCATTGATTATCTCCGACACTTCAAAAATTTTTTTTTTTTTTTTTTTTTTTTTTTTTTTTGTTTGTCGACTCCGCCCCGTTACTGATTTGAACACCGCACACACTTAATAACTGCTCCATCAACTCTTTTAATTCCTCCAAGTTTACTGGGTAATGATAATATTTATCATCGATTTAATACTATTTCTGAGTCTACAGTTTTTTGCACGTTTTCTGTACTCATCTCTAGATCTACATAGCGATTTATATCTCAAAGTAATTAAACTTTCCCATTTCCCCCAAACTGTATCCCGTATCGCAATTGTAGCCACCGCCGATGCCTTAAAAACCTTTAAATATACTAATTACTGTCGGTGTTTTTATTAATTTTTTGTTGTTTTTTTTTTTAATTTTTTTATTTTTATTTTTTTATTTTTTTCACCTCCTCTTTTCCATTTTTTACATTCATCAACTTTTTCCATCCTCATACATTCGTCTTCATTTTATTTTTTTATTTATTTATTTTTTATTTGAAAATGGGCAAAGCAAGTTCAAAGCTATCCAAAGAAGATTTGCAAGAATTAAAAAAGGCCACTTACTTTGATCGCAAAGAGCTCCAACAGTGGTATAAAGGGTTTTTAAAAGATTGTCCAAGTGGGCAGTTGGATAAAGAAGAGTTTAAAAACATTTACAAACAATTTTTCCCATTTGGTAATAGTGTACCCTTTGCAGAATACGTGTTTAATGTGTTTGATAAAGATAAGAATGGTACTATCGATTTCCGGGAATTCATCATTGCATTGAGTATAACATCAAGAGGCAGTTTGGAAGAAAAATTGGTGTGGGCGTTTCAACTATATGATATTAATAATGATGGACAGATTAGCTATGATGAGATGTTGGCGATAGTGACGGCGATATATAAAATGGTGGGCTCGATGGTACAGTTACCTGACGATGAATCAACACCAGAAAAACGGGTGGCTAAATTGTTTAGATTAATGGATAAGGATGAGAATGGGGAGATTACGTTGGAAGAATTTAGAGAAGGGTCGAAAATTGATCCTACTATTGTATCTGCATTAAAATTATATGATGATTTGGTATAAACAAACTTTATGATTTATGAAAAGGGGGAGGGGGGAGCCAGGAGATGGTTTATGATGCTTTTGATTTTGATGATGCCGATAAGATTCCTGGTAAAGTATCATCCCCAACCGACATCATTAGTTTGATCCCATAGGCGAATGTAATTACCATGATTAGACCAGTCCATAAGAATAAGTTGAATTCCACTGAAATATCCTTCTTTTGGCATGACGCCCCATTCCAATATGTAGTTTTTTTCTTTTCAGAGTTGTATGTTGGTTTACAAACACAACTATATTTGGAATTCATTTCAGTACAGGATCCATGGCCGCTACATTTATCGGTTTGTTTTTCACATTCTGCTTTGGTATCAAATTTTATACCTGAACTGACCACTTTATTAACTTGTTGTGGTGGGGCAACGGACCGTTTAAAGTTGTGAACAAATGGACACCCATTTTTTGGAATGGCCATAATCACCGCCTTATCAACACATGCCACCAATGATTCCAACTCTTTTTGCAATTTTTTCAACGTAATTTCATATTCACTAGTATCAACTTTAGTCAAACTATCCAATGTAATCAACGCCACATCGCCATTCCCCAAATTGCTCCCTACACTTACAATCTTGCTCAGATCTTTAGCAACATGTTCATTAACTTCTTCTTCCCCACCAAACATTGTTCGTTTCATCAACATTGCCTCGTCGTTACTTAAAATGCTATACCCTTCTGCCAAAACCTGTCGGAATTTATCCCCAATTTCACTCAATTGGCTGGCAACTTGGTCAAACATTTCATCAAAATATGAAAAGTCTGGTGATGTTTCAATTTTATAACTTGGTTCTTTTTTATCAAACAATTGCCCTTCCACACCTTGTACTACAACCACTGCATTTTTACCTCCATCCTTTGAAGTAAACAACGATTTCTTACCCAATAAAGTGTTTAATAATCGTGCATCTTGTTCATTAGAAATGTGGTGGAATTTAGAAGTCCCCACAACATCACTTAATACTAACTGCGATTGGTCCAATGATAGTAACGGCGCCTTTGAATCGCTGAAGGAGGAGTGTGATTCGTGGTGCGATTGGTAAAGATAAACACTGGCCGGCGCGCATTCTTTGCTGTATACACCGCTGGCGAAGATGGAAAGTGCCGTCGCGATACTAGTTAATAGATTGGATTTCATCTTTTTTTCAATTAATGAACACAAAAATAAAAAATAAAAAAAATCCGTATTATAACGATGATGTTTTCAATGTTTATGGGCGCTTTCAATGTTTTAAGGAGTGGAAATCGAAATACAAGAGCAAAAAATATTGGGGCTTTGTGGTGGTAATAGTTTTAAGCTGGGAGGTTTGGTATCCTACATGCATGTAGTAAAGCGCATGCGCACGCCGATTTTTTCTATGTGTTGGGAGAAGAAGAAAAAATAAAACCAGTCCAACCACCCAATTTAATGAAAAAATCGTCAAAACCATTAGACAAAATTATATTAAAAAAATATATATCTGAATTGTGTTTTTAGGAGATGAGTAGAACTGGGGTGAAAGTTGGGCCAGAGGTGCCTGCCCATATTCAAAAAATTAGAGATGAAAGAAGAATGAAAATTAGAGCCCAGTTACAACAGTTGGATGATGAAACTTCAAGACCTGAAAATGATCATGATGATTTCAAAAAGGATGCAAAGGAGGAAGGTGGTAGTGACGAGAGTGAAGATGAGAGCAGTGATGACGATGGCTTTGGCCCCAAAATTCCAACCGAAACGGATGAAACGGCCGCAACTGAACGACTAAAGGAACGGGAAAAAACGACGATCAAAGAAGATAAATCGGATTGGTTAGATATGGCTTTAGGGTCCAATAACAACCATAATAATAAACGAGCATTTTCACAGGTTTTGGATGCTGATGATGATGATGATGATGATGGGGATAGGGAGCTGTTTGAAGGGGAGAGTTTGCAAAGTTTACATGAAGCTAAAAGGGGGACGAAACTGAAAGGATTGGGGGAAAGTTCGCTATCTGCGCAGTTCAAAAAGTCGTAATATATACTACTTTGATTTGCTAAAAAGGAAGGGGAGAAACGTCAGCACAATAGTGTGAATACGTTTACAAGTGTCGTTTTCAATTTCTCGATGTTAAACGCACTTAAAAATCGGAATTTCGTCCAGTAAAATATATATATACACGACGACTGCAAGGGCTCCTTTTTCACTAGCATCGGGTATACCATACCTTAAAAATGCTTCAAGTTTTTGTAACTATGAATGCTTCCAACACAGTTATGGATTTTCAAAGCCTTGTTTCTACAGCTTGATTATGCTAAGTTGATTAATAGCACCAAGAATATAACATCAAGCCATCTTTTTTTTAGAATTGGAAATTGTTTGCAAATAAATTCGTCTGTTTAGATAGAATATTAATCTAACTAAGTTTTTTTGTTTTTTTTTCCCCTTAATACAATCACCCTAGTTAGTAGACATACCGACGAAACTTTAAAGCAAAAATATGCTACAAAGTATCTGATTAATTTAATAAGTAAAAAGTATGTTTAGTCATAAAGTTAAGGTGATGGTCACGCAATTATAAATGTCGATATATAAAAAAATAAAATAATCTATAAACAGGAAGCACGGTGCTTAAGCCTAAGCCTAAGCCTAAGCCTAAGCCTCACCCTGCATGCGCGGCAGCATCAACGGCGTGTTGATATCGCGGTTTTGACTCACTTTTTACGCCCACAATTTTACTCATCTTTGAACCGCTTAAAGCCTGTAGTGTCAAGAACCCCCTCAACAGCTTTTAGTAAATTGAAGCTAGCGCTTCTACATGTTACAACAAAGCATATACATACCTTTTTCTCAATTTCGTTCAATCGGGCTGCTAAAGGCTATATTCGAATGCTTGGGCAGTATCCGTCCGAATGACTTGTTGACAATATACAGTGGTCTTGGTGGCTCATGAAATACTGGGGAGTCACGCATTAGTTAGTATTAACCTCAAGTGACACAGCGAAGTTTCAAAGATATTTCTTTTTTTCTTCCAAACTTAAACAAGTCAGAAGCTAAAGATGACACAAAACAATCTTTAGAATAGCAACATGAGAACTTTCAATGACAGGATAGAGATGAGATTCGGTTACTAAACAATCATTGGTATACTTTGTGTATATATTGAATGGAATGGCAGGCGGAGAATAGTTATGCGATTGATAAAAATGTCATATAGCTGAATTTGAGCAATCGATAATATGTCTTTATTATGTATATAATCTGATGGTATATGCCTTTTTTAGGCTGAAATACATAGCGTTTTAAATGGGGTATGATTTTGATGGCCCTAAGCTCTACTTGGAAAAATAGATTTAAAAAAGGGGAAAAAAAAAAAAGATTAAATATATATAAGCAACTAATCCATAAGCAACTAATGCATAAGCAACTAATCTATAAACAATTAATTTCAACCTTTTGCGTTATCACCTTCATTTTTATCATCATCGCCATCATCATCTTCTTCTTGACCGTTATCTGTAGCTTCATTTACGGGTTCAGCATTGGGATTTTGCTGGGCGGTCTGTGAACAGCGTCGACATGACTTTTTGAACTTTCCATCGGCCCATTCAAACTCACTCGTTTCACAGAAATGACCACCAGCTTTGCACAAGAATACTTCTCGGCCTTTACATTCATTTCGAAATGAAAAAGAAATTATTGCGCTGTTTCTTGGGATGCATTCTCGATGCACTAAATATTGTCGTTTGCATCCACCGTAGGGTAATTTTTTTCGACAGAATGTACAAAACTAAAGGAATGTTAGTAGAGTTGGGGTATGCGATTCTGAATAAACTTACCTTTGGTTTTACCAGTTCCCGATCTTCTAATTCTGGAACGTGCTACAATGAATGATTAGTTTGCAATAATAATTTTTAAAGATGAGTACTCACTTTAGCCAATTCTGTATAACTGAAAGTTTTGGTATCCATTTTAAAATATAATAGTTTAATGTTTTTGTAAATTTTTATAAATTTTTAATTACAAAATAATAAAAAAAAAGAGAAGAAGAAAAAAAAAGGAAAACAATCCTTTTTTATATTTTTGGGAAGTTTATTTCCAAATACTGTTTGTTAGAGTTTGTTTTGAGAAATAATAACAATAAAGCTAAAATTAACAATTAAGCGCCAACGAAGAAAACTTTTGATGAATTTTTGATAAACTATTGATGAACTAGTGATAAACTATTGATGAACTATTGATGAACTATTGATGAACTATTGATGAACTATTGATGAGCTATTGATATATTTCAGCATGGCATGATAATCATGATAATGGAGATATATTGGCCCTAATAAAAAGATGTATAATTGGAGACGCCAGCGGCATTACATTAATTACTGTGTGTTTTTTAATAGTTTATTTTTTTATTAGGACTAATATATCTCCATTATCATAAATTTCATGCCATGCTGAAATATTGGACCTAAAAAAAAGAAAAAAAGAGGTCATTTGATTTAATCAATATTATGGATTTATAAACGTTCGTTGTCTTCAATTTGAATAATGCACTATGTGCAGATAATCGTTAAAGGATAAAAAGAATAGTTGCCGTAATAAAACAGGAAATTATAAAAAAGTCGAAGGCTGTTTAAGAGAACAATTGCAAAATGGAAAGACTTGTTGTTGAAAAGCTTAATAAACCTTTTGTTAATAATCTAAATGCTTACTTAAAAAAGATGTAAAAATTAACTAGGAAATCGATGGATATTTATAGTCCATCGATTATTTTCAAAATATAATAAAAATATAATAAAAATATAATAAAAATATAATAAAAATATAATAAAAATATAATAAAAAACATGATAAGGATGGTGGAAATCGAGTTTGATACCATTTTGAACCCCAAATAGTATTCATCATAATCAAATTCATATAAAAAGAGGTGAAATAAGAAAAAACCATTGTTCTATCTAAAAAGAGGATTCAATGAGGCCATAGTAATTAATGTAGTTGGCCAAAAGAAGGTAGGCTGATTTTGATAGTTTAGTGATTGAATACAATCAGATGTTTGGTTTGACGTTGACATAAAGCCGGATCGGACTCGGATCGGACTTAGATCCGATCGGAGTTCCGGTGATGCGTGCTTAAGCTAATTAAAACCTCAACAATATATTTCGGGATTAGTTAATATTAGCGATCAGCTACCACGAAAAAGAAGCCTGAAGCTCCTAGCGGCAAGGTCTTTATATGTATATAATTGTGTATGCCTTGTTTAGGCCGAAACACATAAAGAGTTTTAGATGGGGTATGATTTTGATGGCCCTAAACTCTACTTGGAAAACTTCGATTACTAATGATCAGTTCTTCTAGTTCTTCTACAGTTTTTCGACGTTGTCTTGGGGGAAATAGGGCTGGCTCAAACTTGAAATATGTTTTCTGGTGAAAATACACTATTTAATTTCGCTACTAGCTGGAAGAAAATGCAAGTATTGAGTACAATAAAGTTTCAAATGATCTCTCGAATCTTGTTGGACTTTCCCACTGCAGGTAACGCCTATTTTATATGTTGAGCTCATTGTTTTTAAACCTCAAATCTACTGCTTATAATTTTTAGAGTATTTTGGAACACATGCACAACTGTTGACAAAATGTGTTGTTATAGTATGCGGTTCACAAAAAAAAAACAAGCAAAGTGGAATAGATGGGCTTATTTCATCAACTATAAAAAGCGTATATTGACATTCACTTTCAATTTGAAGGAAATATATAAAACGTTAAAAGGTTGTCGAAACACGATATTTGTATTGTAATTGGCCGTTCGCTCCATTAAAACGTACATTCTCAAAATTTGGAGAAAAAAAAAATCATTAAATTTAAACAACCAAAGTTGATCCTATCATCAAGTCCATTCTTTTTAAATAGTTTAACATTGTTCGAACGCAATGCCATCTTTTTTGTTTTCCCATCAACCCACGTCGACACACGCCACAACCATCGCTATCTACCGGCAATAACACATCTCGCTGGCCGCACAGATATCGTCATTGTCAATAAAAAAATTGCTTGGACCATTGTTTATTACGACTCAATTCCAAGCCCAAAAATCACGCCGCATATAATGCGGCGTTGTCAAGGCCTGCATAAACCCTTACAATATATTTTGAGATTAGCTAATGCTAGCGATCAGCTATCACGAAAAAAAAAAAGCCTGGAACTCCTAGTGGCAAGGTGTTTATACGCATACAATTGTATGTCTTGTTTAGGCCGAAATCCATAAAGAGTTTTGAATGGGGTATGGTTTTGACGGCTCTAAATTACTACTTGGAAAAATAGATTAAAAAAAGAGGGGAAAAAAAAGATTAAATATATATAAATATCTAAACTATAAGCAATTAATTTCCACGTTTTGCGTTATCGCCTTTCCTTGTAATCATTATCGCCATCAACATCATCATCTTCATCATCATCATCATCATCATCAGCTTCGTCATCTTCTTTTTCTTGACCGTTATCTCTAGCTGCATTTACGGGTTCAGCATTGTGTTTTTGCTGGACGGTCTGTAAACAGCGTCGACATGACTTTTCGAACCATGCATGATCCGTGTCAAACTCATCCAGTTCACAGAAGTGAGCACCAGGTTCGCAGAAGAATACTTCTCGGCCTTTACACTCTGTTCGAAATAAATCTGACACTTCTTTGTGTATCTCGATGCATTTTGGATGCGCTAGATATTCACTTTCAATTATTGTTCGTGGCAACTTCTTTCTGCAAAATATACAAAACTAAAGAAATGTTAGTAGATTTTGGGTATGCGATACTGATTAAACTTACCCACAAAGAATCAACCATCTGATCTGTTATTTTTACAGCTTGCTAAAATGAACGGTTAGTTTTCAATAAGAATTTTTAAAGATGAACACTCACTCTATCTTCCTCAGTATATATTAAGTGGTTATTGTCAGTCATTTTAAAAAAAAAAGTTTTTACCCAACTACCAAAAAAATAAAAATAAAGAAAAGAAGAAAAAAAAAAGGAAAACAGTCCTTTTTTATACTTTTGGGAAGTTTAGATACTGTTTGTTAGCGTCTGTTTTGAGAAATAATAACAATAAAACTAAAATTAACAATCAAGCGACAACAAAGAAAACTTTTGATAAACTATTGATGAACTATTGATGAATTTCTAAAGGATTAGAACTTGATAAAAAGTGAATCGAACCCTCACATTTCAGCTTAATCATTACCTGAATCATCAGCTTTCTGATATTCCAATGCCCCTTTTGCCCTAAACCCCAAAAACCCCAGAATTACCGTCAATTACCTAACATCTATCACCATACCCCTTCAATTGCAGTTAATTGCACCACTGCCACCACTACTTATCTCCTGCAGTCTGTCAAACTGTCAGACCCTCAGAAGAATAGATATAAAATTGGAAACGCCAGCCGCATTACATTACAAAAGTTGTGTGTTTATTACTAATTTATTTTGAGTCGAACTGGGATATATCTATAGCTAATATATTTCAGCATGGCATGAAAATGGTGATAATGAAAATATATTGGGCCTAAAAAATAATAAAAAAGGTAAAAAAAGGGTCTAATATCTTTTTTTTTTTCTTTTTTCATACAATTTGCTTGTTTTAAATAAGAGTTTTTAAAGATTGATACTCTCATTTACGAGTTCCGCATATATTAGGTCATTTCTAGACATTTTCTTAACGATAAAACAAACAGAAAAACAAAAATTAAGCAACAGCGAAAAATTGACTTAATGAAGATACACAGGCTCATTATAGCTGGGTCATTATTTATTGCGCCTTAATTCCAATTCTAAAACAACGCCGCACATAACGTGACATTATTAATGCGTGCATAAAACCTCAACAATCAGATGTATTTGGGGATTAGTTAATACTAGTGATCAGCTACTACGAAAAACAGCCTGGAACTCCTAGTGGCAAAATCTTTATATGTATATAATTGTATTTTCTTGTTTAGGCCGAAATAAAGAGTTTTAAATGGGGTATGATTTTGACGGCTCTAAACTCTATTTGGAAAAATAGATTAAAAAAAGAAAAAGAAAAAAGATTAAATATATATAAACATCTAATCTATAAGCAATTAATTTTCATGTTTTGCGTTATCGCCTTCATTTTTATCAATATCGCCATCATCATCTTCTTCATCTTCAGTTTTTTTTTTCTTCTTCTTCTTGACCGTTATCTGTAGCTTCATTTACGGGCGCAGCATTGGGATTTTGCTGGGCGGTCTGTGAACAGCGTCGACATGACTTTTTGAACTCTCCACCGACCGATTCAAACTCACTCGGTTTACAGAAGTGAAAAGCAGATTCGCAGAAGAATACTTCTTTTTTTTTACATTCTTCTCGAAATAAAATTGACAGTTGATTCTTTTTTGGGGCGCATTCTGGATGCACTAAATATTCACTTCTGCTTAAAGTATAGGATAATTTTTCGCGGCAGAAGATGCAAAACTAAAGGGATGTTAATAGAGTTTGGGTATGCGATACTGAATAAACTTACCCGCAAATATAAAAAATTCAGTACTGAAAATTGTTTAGCTTTCTAAAATGATTGGTTAGTTTGCAATAAGAATTTTTAAAAATGAATACTCACTTCAGCTAGCTCAGCATAGATTAAGTAGTCATTGTCGGCCATTTTTTAAAACAATAAATATGATTAATTGTAAATTACAAAAAAAATAAAAATAGAAAGAAAAACAATCATATTTATACTTTTGGGAAGTTTATTTCCAAATACAGTTTGTTAGCGTCTGTTTTGAGAAATAATAACAATAAAACTAAAATTAACAATTAAGCGCCAACAAAGAAAACTTTTGATGAATTTTTGATGACCTATTGATGAACTATTGATGGACTATTGATGAACTATTGATATATTTCAGCATGGCATGAAAATCATGATAATGGAGATATATTGGACTAAAAAAAAAGAAAAAAAGAGGTCTGTTGATTTAATCAATATTATGAAATATTAAACGTTCATTATCTTTGGATTTATTGTATCATTAAATGTTATCAACTTTCTAATTGAAATTGGACATTGAATTTAAATAATGTACTACGTGCAGATAATCGTTAATGGATAAAAAGAGTATTTGTCGTAATAAAACAGGAAATTATAAACAAGTCGAAGACTGTTTAACAGAGTGATTGTAAAATGAAAAGATTTGCTGCTTAAAAGCTGAATAAACCTTTTGTTATTGAATCTAAATTCTTACTTAAAAAAAATAAAAATTAACTAGGAAATCGTTGGATATCTATAGTCCATCGATTATTTCAAAATATAATAAAAATATAATAATAAACATGATAAAGATGGTCGAAATCGAGTTTGATACCATTTTCTATCTAAAAAGAGGATTCAATGAGACCATAGTAATTAATGTAGTTGGCCAAAAGAAGGTAGACTGATTTTGATAGTTTGGTGATTGAATACGGTGGTTGGTTTGAGGTTGACATAAAACTGGATCGAGCTCGGATCGGACTTAGATCCGATCGGAGTTCCGGTGAGCATTGAGATACTAATCTTGCTGATACATAATACTCACATGCGCGGCAGCATCAACGGCATGTTGATATCGCGGTTTTGACTAACCTTTTTAGTGAGATTTTCCAACCGCCCATAGTTTTCACTCATATTTGAACCGCTTAAAGCCTGTGGTGTCAACAATCTCCTCAACAGCTTTTAGTAAATTGAAGCTAGCGCTTCTACATGTTACAACAAAGCATATACATACCTTTTTCTCAATTTCATTCAATGGGGCTGCTAAACGCTATATTCGAATGCTTGGGCAGTATCCGTCCGAATGACTTGTTGACAATATACAGTGGTCTTGGTGGCACATGAAATACTGGGGAGTCACGCATTAGTTAGTATTAACCTCAAGTGACACAGCGAAGTTTCAAAGATATTTGTTTTTTTTCTTCCAAACCTAAACAAGTCAGAAGCTAAAGATGACACAAAACAATCTTTAGAATAGCAACATGAGAACTTTCAATACCAGGATAGAGATGAGATTCGGTTATCAAACAATCATTGGTATACTTTGTGTATATATTGAATGGAGTAAAGAGAATGGAATGGCAGGCGGAGAATAGTTATGCGATTGATAAAAATGTCATATAGCTGAATTTGAGCAATCGATAATACGTCTTTATTATGTATATAATGGTATATGCCTTGTTTGTGCTGAAATAAAGAGTTTTAAATGGCGTATGATTTTGACGGCCCTAAACTCTACTTGGGAAAATAGATTTAAAAAAAGGGAAAAAAAAAAGATTAAATGTATATAAGCAGCCAATCTATAAACAATTAATTTCCACATTTTGCGTTATCGCCTTCATTTTTATCATTATCGCCATCATCATCATAATCTTCAGTTTCTTCTTCTTCTTCTTGACCGTTATCTGTAGCTGCATTTACGGGTTCAGCATTGTGATTTTGCTGGACGGTCTGTAAACAGCGTCGACATGACTTTTTGAACGTTCCACTGACCGAGTCAAACTCCCTCGGTGCACAGAAATGAACACCAGGTTCGCAGAAGAATACTTCTCGGCCTTTACACTCTGTTCGAA